>JAPYZR010002140.1:0-20462 GCA_030522945.1 Trichopria nigra
TATAATCATATATGATCCAGATATAATCATACATGATTCAGATATAATTATATCTGATCCAGATATAATTATATCTAATCCATTTTTTCCCGGGTATCTCGGAAAAAATATATCTCCTTAAATGTGTTGGTAAATAAATATGGATAAAGTGGACTGAGGTGAAGTATTCTGGATAGTCTCGTGTCCTGCAGAAGTATTCTGGAAGGTGACACACTCTGGAAATTGTAGCATCTTGGAAGATAAAATGTCCTTCAAGGTGAAGTGTTCTTGAAAGTGTAGTGCCCTGGAAGGTGACATATCCTAAGGTGTAGAATCTTGGAAGATTAAGTTTCCTAAGTGTAAATTGTCAAATTTCTTAGATGTTGAATTGTCCGAAAGATGAAATACCCAAAATCTGATAGCCAGGTAAAAAAACGGTTGCTTTTGAGCCAATGACCTATAACGACCTTCTCAATTGAAATTCACTTTCAAGAATTTTCAAGAATGATTCAGAATTATCACAAATGATAAGAAACAACAAAAAATCTGATCATTCATAAGTTCAATTCGTCATTTAGTCGACTTAAAGTCCAACAGAAATTTAATTCGCAATAAATCTAAAATGTAAATCAATTAACCTAATAAGTGGACAATCTATCCCATCCACTTCAATATACACGGAGCTCGCGTAACCGGACGTTCGAGAATCGAGCCACTTCGATTACAAATCATGTCCCTGTATATGGTTCGTGAGCGGCTTTCGGTTGGCCGCTTGTTGTCACATCGTTGCTCATGCCGGGCCTGTGACGGCATGTACTCCTTGTCGGATCAGTTTACTTGCAAGCGGCTGTTTACCGAAGTGATCAAGCTTCCCTGAGAGTGGGTACGAATACCGGCTTTAACTCCCTTTTGCAATTGAAAGGAACTACGTTAATTAAGCCGGAGCGTATTGATACTCTCGAACAATACAGGCCATTGAGGCACCAATTTCAAGGCTAAACGTCATGGTAATCGGTGCGGTGCAATTTTCGATATTGGCCGGATGAATTTCCTATTGTTGTTGCATACTATTAATCGCATCAGAGATCTGATTAATAAACATGAAAAAAACGCCACCTGATAGAGTTGTCAATAAATGTAGTCCGGTTCACTGCAAACATAGAAGGTAACAACAGTTACAAAAATGTCTCCTAATGGTTATTACATAAATGTTACGAATAGTTGTTACATAATTGTTTTACGTATTTGTTAGAATTTTTCACAAATCTCAATTAATTTAAACTTTTCGTTTCTTCTGATTTCCATATTTGTAAATCTGCAATGCAAAGATTATCAGAAAATAAAACAGAGGGAGATTGGCTGATGGCAAGCCTTCATTATGAAGATTTGGAGCAGACGAAGGAAGATGTCAAAGCAAGAGATAAAAACGAAACGAGGTAGAGCCGAGGTTGTAATTACATGGGGATTGAAAATAGCACAGAAAGATATTTTACGATAAACAACGAAAAAATGAAGCCGTTGAAATTTAAAAATAATGGCAGAAAGGTAAAAATTACTTTTACAAGATGATCAAACGAGTCACAATTATAAGCCAAGAGAAAATCGGGAAATGAAAGGGAACAGTTTTAAAAAAGAACTGAAGAGATCATACTCGTGGAAAGCTCGACGAAAACATAACAAAAGAATGATAGACGTTGAAATGTGTAATCTATATGCAATGTCCCAAATAGCATAAGTACGTTCATTGGACGTCCGTCATCCGTACATACCTGGACATCGAATGAACGACCAATGGACGTCCAGTGTTAATTGGAATAGTCAACCAAAAATAAATACATCAAAATATATAATAATTCTTAAACCACAATTTCTATTTGTAAACATTTTTCTTTTTACGAAAAGGCATTCCATAGGTGCGATATTCCTTGAAATCTAATGGAATACAATCACGTTACGCTCGGGAACAAAGTCACGCTGATGAGGTAGTTTGTTAAACGGCGGGATGTCGGACAAGAAAAGCAACTGGTAAAACTAATTTTACTGCAATCAAAGCAGAGTGGCTCGAGTACATAGCGATGCAGTCAAAGACCAGTCGGTCATGAGGGTACTTCGAGTTGTGAGTCGATGCTCTAGAGCTCGTTATTTCAACCCCCTCTCCTGTCCTAGCCCACAACCAACAACGGTGTCCTATTACGCTCTTCGGTGTTCCAAAGTGCTGGTTCAATATTGATACGTACTTTCGTTATTTTTTCCGTTTTTAATTAATCGTGAATTACGTTGTATTACACGAGGCTCTTGCGAAATGCGATGGTCTGATTGATGACACAGAATCTAATTACCAGAACGTGCCGATTAAAGGGAATGCGTAAGTGCTTTCGGAATGTTCAGTCGTGCTTAAATGCTCACAGGAAGAAATTTATAAAAAGGCATTTCCGAATCAATGCGAGAGTAATATAGTTTATCGTCAATGACAACAATGTAAAATTTTAAGTTCACTCAGTCGCAACCACTCCGTGTTCTTTGTTATGAATCCTTTATACAAAGTATATACTATATATACGTAATAACTTTAAATTTAATGTTTCTAGATTTCGTGTTATTTGTAATATTCGGAAAATGTCCATTTTCACGACTCGCCCTCCGCACACTAGCAAAGTATTTAATTTGTGAGCATAATTTTGGAATTCTTTAGTAGGGGTTACAAAATCACCTAATTTTGATACTACAATTAATGTCAACAGCCCGGAGTCCTATTTCAATTGAATGCCAATTTGACACAGTTTGAACGTTTCACCCTTTTCACCGCCGTTTTTTAAACTTTAAATTTTCGAAACTGCATTAAAAATCAGATACTCTGAAAACTATATAAGTTCTGATTAACGACTTTACAGAATCGAGATTTTGCATTTTTCATACTAAATTAAATTGAACGACTCTGAAAACCACCGAGTAAACCGTTCCGATCAAATTCAAAGTCAATTTTAAGTAATAATAAATTTTACCCCCTCCCCCCGCCCCCATTTCGAAATTTTGCATTTTTGATACTGAATTTGAAATCAGCGACCCCGAAAACCCCCGAGTAAACTGTTCCGATCAAATTCAAAGTCAATTTTACGAAATAATACATTTTACCCCCTCCCCCCACCCCCCACCCCCAAGTACGTTCATTGGAGGTACATTCTGTCCGTGTAATGGACATAGAGTGGATATACAATGGACCTAGACGTAAATTGATTTTCTAGTGGACAAGAACTGGATTTGTATTGATCATCCCGAGAGTCAGGACGTCCATTATCCCTACGCATCTTCATCCAATGCAAGAAAAATGGACGAAAATTGGACGAATCATGAATGTGCAGTACTAACTGGGTAGAGAAGATTAATTGATTGGTCGATTTTATTTGGTAATACTTTAGCCAACCACCCTAGTAGAAAATGAGTCCAGTTTCTGGATAGTTTCTATCCAGTTTGCTTTTTCCCATGTTAAAGGTATATAGGGTAACTGGGCATTATAACCAGGGCACATTAATGTAGGACTGAAACATCAGAAACGTCAGAAATCTTGGTAAAGGTCGGAAATACCGGTAATGTCAGAAACGTCGGTATAATGTCATAACTGTCAGAAATGTCATAAAAATGTTAAATGTCAAATATATGGGTAATATCAGAACTGTCAGAACTGTCAGAACTGTCGGAAGAATCAGAACTGTCAGAAGTGTCAAAATTGCGAGAAATGTCAGAAACATCAGAAATGTCAGAAATTTCAAAAACGTTAGAAATCTTCGTAAACGTCAGATATATCCTAGATGTCAGAAACGTCGGTTATGTCATAACTGTCAGAAATGTCCGAACTGTCAAAAATATAAGAAACGTCAAAAATATGTTAAATGTCAAATATATCGGTAATATCAGAACTGTTAGAACTGTGCAAAATGTCAAAAATGTCATAAATGTCATAAATGTCAGAAACATCAGAATAATATCTTAAATGTCAAACATATCGGCAATATCAGAAGTGCCAGAAATGTAAAAAAAAGTCAGAAATATCAGAAATCAGAACTGTCAACCAGGTAATGTCAGAACTGTCAGAAATGTCAGAACTGTCAAAAATGTCAGAAACGTCATAAATTTCTGAAACGTCAGAAATATGTTAAATGTCAAACATATCGGTAATATCAGAACTGTCAGGACAGTAACAGAACTGCCAGAAGTGTAAAAAATGTGAGACATATCAGAAACGTCAGAAATGTCAGAAACCCTGGTAGAAATCTGTCCAGTTTTCTGTTACACTGCCCAATTATCCTATACCTTTAACATGGGAAAAAAGCAAACTGGACAGAAACTAGACAAAAACTGGGCTCATTTTCTACTAGGGAATGTCGGTAGTGTCATAATTGTCAGAGAACTTTTAGAAATGACAGAAATGACAAGTGAACCTATTTCAATTGAATTGTCACACTCTTCATTTGTAAGTTCATTTGTAAGAATGACAGTTGCCAGGTCTAATATTTGCAAAACATGTCCAATGTTTGTCTGGTTAAGTTCTAAAAAAACCATCAAGATTAATGATCTATAGTTAAAAATGATATCTAGATATCATAGAAACAAGCTTGCTTGTTTTTCAAATATCATCATTATTTTCCGTTCGAATCAGTCGACATTGATAAGAAATGAAATTTTAAAAGGTAGACTATTAACAGAAGTGACTTACAATGGCACGTAATTGAATCAGTTTCGTAAGGAGGCGAAATGCTGATCACTCGTTCAGGAGAGACGTAAACGCCAGTCGATCTGGAGATGCGAGTCCTCGTTTTCAAGAGCCACGTTTCAACGTCGTGTTCAAGCGTTTCCATCGTTCGACCCGCCTTCTATCCCTTCCACTTATGTTCGTCTTGCTACCAGGAGAGTGAGTGAGAGAGAAAGAGGAAGCAGAAGAGTAAATCTGAGAGGTTGTTACTGCGCCGACCGGGACGAAGGAGTGTTGTTTTACTGCTTTGCGGCTTCGTAAACCAACCAGTTCACCCTCAATTTTGTTCTCCGATTCCTCATCCGGGACTCGCGAGTACAATTTCAAATGCTGCCACTGTTTCGAAATTCGCTTTTGCAATGTGTCATTAATTCTCGGTAAAGTCGCGAAATTAGGATCTTTAAAAACGCTTGGGAAATCTGTAGAATTGAACAGGAATTGTGTATAGGAAAAAATGTTGGATTTTTTATATCATCGCCATTTCTGTTATTTACAAGATTTTTGTATTAATAATTCAACAAGTCACAATTTTTCCAAAATCAGGGATATCTTTGTTCTAAATTGGTCGATTTTTAAATACCGACATCTGATATTCTGAGAATTTTAAATCATTGACACTTATCAGATTTAAGTTGAGCCAACATACAACTACAGAGGATGTGCATCTTTGATGTTGATTTTCATTTTTGAGCTACGATTCATGTTAACATTCGTTCATCAAATTCCAGGCTGGTACAACTCGGATGTACAAAAGGTCCAAGTAACTTTTACAGTTCACGTATATTCCTCGTACATTTCGATTTTTACCACGGTAGTGATCAAGTTCTATGCTTCGATCCAAGTAATGGTATGGGTCCAAGTAATAAATATAATATTAGATATAATTCAGGATCTATATACACAATTGGTTTGATTGATTTAGAGATGCTTCAAATATGCAAAACTGACAAAACTATAAAACTCTCACACGATGTCGTCATCTCACATCGAATTTATGTACGTGAAATAATTTCGACAAATGCGCCAGGACTTTAAATGTCCTTAAAAAGCCGTTAAGCCACCGGAAGGACAGAGCGCGGCATAAATTTGAACATAGTCCCCGCGTTCCGATAACAAGCAGCTTTCGTCGTTTTATCTGCGATTCGCCAATATGTACGGGATGGTGGGGGGGGGGGGGGGCATTTCAAATGACCATTCCAGCAGTTCGCATCTGCCGCGGCGCATGTAAACGACCCTTTTCTTAGGGAATGCTGGCATTTTTTGGAGATCGTCCAGAGGGATGTAAGTCGAGAACAAGCTTTCTCGCTGTTACTACGCAAAAAGCGTTTTAACGTTTTATAAAACATCCATTAAGAACATTTTATGACATCCAGAAACGCTCCCTAGATTTTTTATCGACATCGCGCGCCATTTTGTCGGCTTCCTTGTATCTCGAATGACAAATTGCGACACCGACGCATTCCTCTGTGATTAATTCGATTCTTCGACGTTTTTATGCTTAAATTTTATTGACATTCTAAAGTTCGAGTTATATTAGTTTATATATAAGATCAATTTTCTCGAAGAAACAAAAGGTATTGATATTTCCGACAAGTAAAATATTTAGTCGATTCCAAAAGTGCTCGAATTAAAGCTCTAATGGTATTAAGGAAGTTTGCTAAGTGTTCGATCGACTAATGACATTCTACTTTGGGAATGAATGTTCGCGACTACTATCTATACTCTTCTACTACTCCTCCTCGAGTTACTTTTCTTACCCGTCGCTTTGTGTGAGCTTACTGAAATTATCTTAAATGTATATAGGTTACAAAAGGTGAAGTTACAAATGTTTTGATTGGGAAAACGTGAAAGATATATACATTACCGATCTGTTTTTATTCAAATTCCTTTTTGGTCCTGTCAAATGCACAAAATTTATCATATGTGTATAAAAAAAGAAAAATATAACGGTGAATTATTTCGTACGTGCGCAAAAGTCATATTTTTCCATTACGAATTTCTATCACTTCAAAATTATTCCTCGCGAAGGAGCGAACCTCATGAAGAAGAGTCCATAAAATTGTCCGGGGCGTAAATTATGGGAGTTTGACGAAATTCCTTCATCCCGAAAAAGAGCTGGAAGTCTGACGTAAATTATATTCCTGACGAAAACTTCGCGCCGGATTCGGTGGCATATTCATTTCTAACCGGCGATTTTTACTTTTTGACTTACTTTCTTCTCATTTGCTCCGTCAGCACAGGAGATCGTTGCTCGAGCGAAGACGTACTTTCATTATCGTCTACTATCGATTACACTCGCCGGGAAAGCTCGCCGCCGCGCCCGGCGACGACTCGCTGGAGTTAACAGTGCGAGTTTAAAGTGATTTATCTCTGATTTATGTAGCTTGAGCGTAAGAGGGAAAAGAAAAACGAAGAATGGCGGCGAAACGAAAACTAAAGAGAGCCCTCCGAAACTTCCTTAACGACTCCCTAACAAGTGAAAGGAAAGGAATGGGTCGGATGACTGAATTATTTTGCTACTTCAGGTTGTCGCATCTTCAACACGCGATTAATTGTTTATCGTTCTTCGTTGAAAAGTAGAACTTTGCATCAGTGGAAGGAACATTTTATTTTTTTTTTATGATGGAAAATCATATTTGACCGAAATGATTCGAGATATATTACGATTGTGAGGATGATAACATAAATAATAAATGATAAATGTCATAAATATAAATGTCAATTTAAATGATAATGTTAATTTACCCCATCGAGAGTGCAGAAGTATAGATGGTACTTGAGATTATAGAACATACCGTGATTCGAGTTTTCACTTGTATTTGTGTCGGTCTCGGCGGATAAAGCTTAGGTACAATTTCCAATCCTTGATCACTAGTAATTACTCTGGACGTAGATGAACTCAAAGGGGGAAGCACAATTTATTCGAGAAGTATCCCGCAAACTGCATCTGAATGAAAGCACCGGCTTTACCTTCAGATCATGCAGTTTATTACATTTATTACACACTGCAAATAATCACATTATACAATTACATTACAAATAAACTTTTAGGAAATGTATTTGACTTAAGTCGTATTAACCCTTGAACCTAAACAATGGAGTTTATGCCACTATACTGCCAACTTTTGAATGTGCTCTTTTTATTATTGGTTGCATTGAAAATAAAATAAACTGAATTTTCCACGAATTTTGGGACACAATTCGTCAGTTTATTTTTTATGATTTTTTCAGATTTATGAATTTTGAAAATCTGACATCGGGTTCATAGTCCGTGCGCTAGAAAAATAAATACGAATATAAATTTCAATCACCGTCATTGCAGATTCACACAAGAGCGGTTGCCATCGTTATCCGCCATTTTCAAATTGGTAAATTTGACATTGGATTCATAATCAGCGACCCCCAGAATCCCTGTATTAGGGCTGCTAAAGCGATCAGAAAAAACACGAACGGGTTTTCCGAGATTCCTTCCTTACCGACAATTTTGTCAAAATAACAGATGAATAACTGAAACTTTTATGCTTTTTTATTTTGTCCGTCTCTCCATGCACTCCATCACGTGTTATCACCTGTTTCACATATACGAGAGTACGCATGCATGTGTGCACACGGTTGCGGGGATCACACACACAACTATAGAAGATACATTCGTGTCCTGTCAAACCGAAATTTGTTCACGCGGATTCTTCGCTGATGGGGCATCTTTTTAATTTTCGCAAGTTGCGGGATATTCCTCGACATCGTAAAATAACTTTAACATAAATTTGATATGAGATAAATGCCGGAAACTCTGTATATTCTGCACGAAGCAAGTCCGTCCGCCTGAATGTCGCGCCAATCTCATGTAGCGGAAAATCGCGGAACTATAATTTTGCCAATTTACGTTGTTATTACAAATTTCAGCGAAATCGGTTCAGAATTGACCGAGAATCCGCAAGGACAAATTTCGTTCTGTAATGTCGGTATTTAGCAGCCCCTTAAAGTGTCAAGTGAAAAAAATGCTACGTTTTCTTATTTTTTTTTTTTTGCATTGAAAAACAAATAATTATGTGCAATATTATTGTATTTAGAAATATAGCTATATTTTATTTAATTTTTTTTTTTGAGCCCCTAGTATTTTCAATGGAATATTAGAATTTTGTTTTATGTCGACATTTTCAGTTTTGTCATTTTGTTTTAGTATCATTGTCTGCGATTATATTGCATCGTTCTGAATCTTTCAACACTATATAGAGATTATTAACGTTACAGGCAAAAAACTAACGAAATGCAGACTTCTGACAGTTTTTCGACATTTCTGCCGCCATGTTGAAACCGACATATTGAAATTCATTTCTCCGAGCTTATGATTTTCAAATTCAGATATTAATTGCACGATCAAATGTTTCAACAAATTATTTGAAGTTAAAAATACTAAAATACAAAAACAAATTAAGGAAAAATTTTCTTCACTGAAATTCTGAAAATGGTCGGAAAATCGAATTTCAAATAAATTTTAAACGTCACGAAGCGAAAGAGCATCGTTAAAAGCATCCGGATATCGATTTTCAGAAATATTTTCATCGTTTTCATCGAATACGGTGTCGTCGAAACGAATTCAGTAACAAACGACAATTTTGTTTATTAGTTTTCGAAAAGATTAAATATCAAAAAAATAAGTTTTCCCTGCTTTGGTCATTTCTGATCTTTTATATATTAGAAACATTCCTTTATTGAATGTATTAAATACATTCCTTATAAAGGATTTTCCGATGTAAACACAGTGCGCTATCGTGGAATTTCATATATGCATGGAAATACATTAATATTTATTTATGTATAATTTACGTTGTTATTCGACGCTGGGAAAAGCTAGCCTGACACCTATACTGCGTGATAGGCAGAATATACACTTGCAATATTGTTGTTGACATACATAGAAATACGTCGAAAATATTGACGGACGTTAAAAAGTTTGAAAGGGATGAAAATATGATAGCACGGAAAAGTGACATTGGTTATCAATTTGATACAAATGCAAATATTCACAAAAACAAAATAATAAGTTTAAAATCATACATTTTATATACACATTATATATTTTCTCATATTATGTCAATATCATTCACCATCACCAAGAATAAACCGTCAAAATGAAAAAACGATCACATTCGAATATATCTACGGATAATTGAGTCATTTAAGGAGGGGGAGGCGGGGGGGGGGGGTATGGGATAACCGGTTTAAAAATTCGAATTTTTTAAAAATTTTTTATCTGAAAGTACAACTTCTTATAAATCTTGTCCTAAAATCCCAGGTCAATTCGAGTTAAACTGAACGAGATACGGAGCCAAGCGCCCCCCCCCCCCCCCTTAAGTTATCGCAATTCGAGCTTAAGGTAGAGCTTTGGTATATTTAGGTGACCCCAGAATTTTGACTATTTTCGATACCAACTACAAATTGAAAAAATATAAATCATTAAGTGGGCAACCCTCGTAGCATGATGATGATTAATAAACGTCACTTCACGATTGTCGACAAACATGTATACGGCAACTCGTGGCAAAGTGATCGCGGAATGCAGGGAAGGATTCGAATCCCTAGGGAGCATTCTCCACCGACAAAGACGCATCAGATGCATAACGCAATTACGCGTGAGTTACTAACTATCTGATTAATTAACGTCCAAAAAGTTGATCATTGATCCAAATTATACACGTACCTTCGGAGGGGAATTCTCGCCCCGCGGGCTCCGCGTACTTTTTATTCAACTCGACGCGAATTGCATTACGTCAACTTACTAATTGGAACTTTGAAATTTAAATTCTTGAGCGATAAATACTTTCGGAATAATTCCTTATAGGGAAACTTTTAAAAAAACTCCCTTATCATCTCGTGCAAATATTTGGAAGTTTTTTTTACTCGTGTTTATTAAACAAGTTTTAGGAAAGATATTTTTTGTTGCAATTCTAACTCGTAAAATTCAATAAAACCAAGACAATTCGTAATCGTTACACATTTGTTACGTACGTGTTGCATAGTTATTGCAGGATTGTTGCATGTTACGTGAATGTTACATTGCGTTTACATTATTGTTACGAAATTGTCAAAATTCGAAGTGGTAAAGAGGATAGAATTTATTATGCGTTCCTTTGGAGATAAAACGATTTCCTTTAAAAGGGACGATTTGTTATTCTTCTTTTATTTTCCGGTGAGTTCGATACTTTTCCAAGACCCTTCGCGTTATCATCATCCCACGGTGTGCAATTACGTTGTATATCGATTTCCCGTGAAAGAAGCAGGAAACGACAGAGGAGGCGGAGAAGTTGATTGGTCGTTTCATGACTGCGATCGTCTCAGGTATTGTCTCCTTTTCTGCAAAGCGGATCGTCCGCCCATTATCCTGGAGCAAACCTGAATTTCCGGCGGCGCGGCCCGGCGCCTTTTGGCCAGATAAGTATAAAGCACGACGAGAATAATTCGGGTGCTTTCAGGGTATAAAATCGATGCTTCTCCAAAAATAAGTTCAATCATTCGGAAGTGCTTTCAGGGTATGCTCCCGCGCTTCTGTCGCTAAATTTTTTATTTTTTTTATTTTTTTTTTTTCGTTTCTTTTCATAATTTTCTTTTTCCCGCGGCGGCGGAGGCTCGACGGTCTCGAGAGGCGCCGACGAGACTAAAGTCCTGGAGTAAATGGCGCCGTCTGCCCGTGGGAAAACGATGAAAGAGCTACGATTAATTTTGCAGCGTGTAGAGCCAGAACACGGATGAGGTCTCGACTACTTTGTCTGTGTGTGTGTGTGTGTTTTATTGTGCTCGACTTTAGTGGCATTTATTAAAAGTTCCTCTATAGGCGTCTTTTACACGGAGCTTTTGCGATGGTACATTTTATTTTTAAGCATGATTGGCATAAGCGGATTTGTAGAGTCGGTGGTATTTTTGAACAAATGTAGGTAGACATCGAACCGCGCGGATAAAAATATTTCTCCTGCATCGTTTTCGTATACGGCACTGTGTAGGCGTATATCATTGATAATTGTTTGAACTATAAATACCGACAATGTAATCATCTCGTTGAAATACAAACCCGCCGTCAGCAACGTCATAATTAACTCGTACGAATTTCACGGATTAAGACGAACTGCGAAATTAGTGATTTGCATTGCTTATTGCGATAACCTCGATAGATCATGAAGCGTGACGCGTATCATGTACAAACCAGCGGGCAACAGAATTCTCCATCGCTTTCCCATCTTTCCCCTGCGAATTTGTCTCTCCCGTGAGGGTGTGTGAGAGAGAGAAAGATAGACATATGTATAGAGGGAGCGATAGAGAGAGAGAGAGAGAGAGAGAGACAGATCGAGCATTAGTTGACATAACTCAGTTGCTATCACGTCCGTATGTAAATGTTTGAACCTGTTATAACGTCGTACAGCCTATACCCTTCTACACGACTCGGCATTACGGACTGATAGGATCACCCTTCAAGCTACAGTTGAATCGACTGCACCCTATCCTGACCCTTAAAGTGGATATGAAACTACGGACTGGCATTCGTTCCTACACAACAATTGCAATTCTGTGTAAATCCAATATCGGTGAAATCCCTTTCGGTTCTTTTTAGCATCTATTTCAATCCGCACTGGCTTTTTCCTTATTCCTTCCACAGGTATTATACGTAAGAAATAGGTCTGATCCGTATCGCGCAGTAATTCCATCGGGATTTTTTTTTTATAGATTTGACTTTGAATTTATCAATTAGACAGTATGTGATGGTATTTTTGTCATTTCATACAAGAACATAAATTATATAAATGATGTAAATTGCAATAATGTATATACGTAAATTCCCATTCAACCACAATGTAACAATTATGCAACATTAATGTAACATTTATGCAAGGAGTAACTATGATATATTTGTTGCATAATTTATCAATGTGATATACCTCAAATGTTTACAATACTGATATTGCTAAGATAGCTATAACCTATCAGTGTAAATTTCTCAGTGTTACATACGGGGCGTTCCACGTCAAATCGTTCAGAATTTTTCCTCATCATCATCAATTTGACCGACGATTTTATTTCTTGCATACTTTTTGGTGAAAAATGAATTGTACATTTTTGTAGGATTATTATTACCGGTGATATCGCTACTTTAACATTGCAAATAGATGGCCCCTGTATTATACGAGTAACCGTAAAATTCAAGGGTCTTCTTTTATATGTTATTTTAAAATAAATAATTTGTATATAAATATTTATCTGCCCAACTTCAATCACCCCAAAAAAATCATCGTAATATCAAAAATAATTAAAGAAAAATCGATAAGAAAATTTCTTCGTTTTTCATTCGATTCTCTGCGATAAAATAAATCTGAGATGCAGCAATACAAAACATTGTATTTTTAAAAAATCTAAATTTCTACAAAACAATTTAGGCCAGCAATTTCGACTAAAAAAAATCTGACAAAAAATTGTACAATTTTTTTTTTCAACAAAAACTACAACAAAAAAATCGTCAGTGAAGTTATTGGCGAT
Source organism: Trichopria nigra (assembly GCA_030522945.1). NCBI lineage: Eukaryota > Metazoa > Arthropoda > Insecta > Hymenoptera > Diapriidae > Trichopria > Trichopria nigra. The sequence continues at coordinate 13,250 of JAPYZR010002140.1, forward strand.
GGGGAGGGAATACTCTGAGTGTTTCTTATTTTTTCGGTAATTTTTGTTTTCAATTTTCCATTGTTTTCCGCACATTCATCAATTTTCCTCAATTTTGTAAATTTATACGTTTTTTCTTCATTTATTTCTTTCTGTTTGCATTGACAATATTTTTCAAAAGCTACAATAATGTTTGCTCCCGTCACCAATGATCACTTCTCGTGTATTTTCGAAAATTTATATTTTTTATTGATACACCTTTCGCCAAATATCGTCATATATTTTATTTAAAAATCCCCTGAATTTTTTTTCTATTTTTCACTCATTCCTGATGGATGACTCCCTATTTTTGACATCTTTTTTTTTTGCGAAAGGATTCCAGCAATTTTCATTTGTTTCCGTCAATTTCCATTTGTCCCCGACAATATCCGAGTTTGCGAGTGTCAATTTCCGATTACCTTCGTCAACTTTAATTTGCTTTCGGGAGTTCACTTTTCTTTGTCATTTTTTTCGTTCATCTACGTCCATTGCTATTACGTTGACGTCATTTTGCCTCGATTCTTGTCAGCGTTGATTTGGTTTTTGATCTTTCAGTAGCGTTTGATCACGCGATAATTTTTCCGCGCCCTCTGTTGATGTAATCAAAACATTCTTCTTCTATTTCGATGTTTTTAGCGTAGTTTTGATTACATTTCGTTCTTGTAAATTCTTGTAGCATTTCGTGCACGTTTTTCCGCAATTTCACCGCAATATTTTCAAAATTTTACAAAATACTTACAATTATATATAATGCTAAATGATGGAGTTTATTACGTCCCTTCCCCTGTTTCATTAGTAAACAAAGAAGAGAATCATTCTAATATCTGGCTAACTCGTCATGCCTATATATAAACAAAATTGATTTTGATTCACTACAAACAATATTGTAACATTGATGCGAAAATGCGCGAGTACATGTATGTTTTGGGGGAGTTGGGGGGAAATGCGAGTGTGATTGGATATGTAATTTTATAGTACTTGCTTTGACGTGACCTACCCCACTGGGACCGCTCTGTGGTAAACTCGCGTCCACTTATGACCCTGGGTGCACGGCATTGGTGGTCCAGCTCGAGGCGGTAACTCGCATGATGGCGACGCATCCTTCCTACTCTATCGATCTTCACTTTTCGATAATCGAGTATAAACATACAAACGGGCCTGACTTTCGACGGTAACGTTGGTTATGCTATTATAAACGTCTATGCTGTTATCATTTTTTCTAATTGTACTATCTATTACGAGTACATTTCACTTTAGCCTATTTATATACACTATACAATTACTTGGAGATTGCGTACTTAAACATCCCCCGCTTAAGTCTCCTATATTCGTAGTACGATACAGTACAATTTCTGAAGCCAATTTCACTTCAAAGAAGTGAATTGATACGTTAAGAATGTGTGAAAATTCAGCGAGCCTTGTTGAAGTAACATTTCAAATTAAGTTAAAGTCGATGGTATATATTACCTGCAATCCTTATGTAATGCAACAAAGCAAACGTCATTAGTAAAACGAGTGACGTTGATGTCATCCGTGTTATTATACATATATGTACATCGTACGACTTTGTCGTTACTTTCGGTACATTCGATATTTTCTCTCAATGGTAAACATTTCATCATTTGCAATATTTGCTTCCATTTACTGCAATCGCTAACGAATGTTTACATGCAAAGGTAAACGTCGTCGGTTTGATAAAGTGGAAGAAACGCGACGGTCCTACCATGACGACGGTCCAAAGACGATGACCCTCCCCTATACGTATATATAAATATATTGCTATTTTTAAATATATAAAGATATTACAAAATCATCAATCGACGAACGTGTCTTTTGCTCAAATCATTTATTGCCAATCCGAGTTAAGAGCATCGCAGATAAGACTCGTTTCTTACCTCACCCCTCAGATTCGAGATGCGATTGAGCGGTCAATTCCTCGCAATATACAACAAACATTTTGCGTAGTCGGGTTCAAAGTGAATTTGCGGTAAACTTTGTGCGACGCAAAACTTCCGGAACTTCCCGTGATTGCCAAATCACAGGATACGTTCTGAAACTTTATTCTTATCTTATACACTCGGGAGACCAGAAATTTACCGAAATTGACTTATCTATCGCGGTAACTCACCTGAATTCTCGTGAATTGTTTATTAAATAATAGGACGAATTATATTCACTTTCCCGGAGAAAAGTGACTAGATCTAAATCAAGAAGTACCGGGCAGAATTCACTGGGTGTGAATTATTTACGTCTTGATATTCAATATAAGAAAATCATCAGATCAGATCTATATAGGGATTTTTTTGTATATATATCGAGATTTAAATTATATATATTTGAGATCTAATTCAGGTGTGAACATTTTTTCCATTTATTTTATGTAATTAAAAATATAAAATTTTGTTTTAAGAAATCGCATTAATAATATGGTCCAGATGATACGTTCCGGAAGTCAGAATCGAAAACTCTTGAAAGGAAACTTTACTAAAAGGAAAAAAAGCCAAATCTGTAGTAGTGCCATGCAGTGATTGCAGCAGGAAAGTTGAAAGAAGTGTAGAGTGTGTATAAGGAAACCGCGGACGTAACATAACCGAAGTTTCTCAGCTACAAGACCACTTTATCTCGGTTGTGAGGTGTGACTCTTTGCTGGACTTTGCCATCTAAAGCTTTAAGCTTTTGGCGGATTGTGGACAGCAATTGTGAACAAATGGGGAAAAGACTCACGCTGACCACCGAGACATCCTCAACGACCGACTCGGACGTTTCATTAACGGATATTGCCGGTATACCGAAGCTTCGAAGTGGCTGATATTCAGCGACCTCCCACACCCCTTCAAGTCACGTGAGAAGAATGAAAAGCTCCACGAGAAGAAAAAAGGACTTCCGTTTTAAGGTATGGTATCATAAGAAAAATGGAGGATTACGAGAACGAGTGGGTGGAATGCAGGGGAAAAATTGTGACATTTACGGAATGTAGTAATAAATAGCTCTATTATTTATATATATATTATATAAATATTGATAATTATATCGAGAAAAATATTAATTCTGATAAGCACGAGACGAGAAGAGCGAGAAAATGAAGAAAAAGTAGCGAAAATAAGGGAACGGAGACGAGAGAAATAAGGATGTCCGCGATATATGTAGAACGCACATTCTACTTTCTGTCGTCGGAAACTTTGACGATTATTAGCTCATGTGACAAAGTCGAGAAATGCTTGACTTGACTACTGGAACATGGAAGCGAGTATATATGACAGCATTTTGCCTGCTCAAAATGTTTATTTAATTTGTATAAATCATGAAATATAATTGATTATAGGAAGGCAATAAAATCATTTTTTTTTCAAAATATATTAGAGAAGAAACCTAAAATATAACGTATATATTAATTCATTAATTAACGCGAATATTTCAAGTGGGCATTTATTTATCCGTATTATATAACCTCTAATGTGAAAATTTCATTACTGCATAATCAACATTTTTATTTTTGAAAACACTTTTATATAAACCATAATGTCGCAGAGAAGAATGCGACAATCTGATATAGCCATTTTGACGAAACGTCGTTGCTTTTTTTACTACCGGTCTCTGCGCAAATTAATTTAATTTACGGGCACTACATCGTGCTTTGAAAAGAGAAATAAATTCAGTTTTATGATTCAGTTCTCCTTTCGTTCCTTCTACCCTCATTTGTTAATTAGATTTTTTTTTTTTTTTTTTTTCGTTAAATAAAATGTCGCATGTGGTAATTTTTGGATAGAAACATTATTCTTTAACTCTTATTTGCAGGGAAATAATTGTGGTTTATAATGTTCATAAAATACACTAGACGTATTTCTAGATAGCACGGCGAATACAAGCAGTCGTTTAGATTAATTAAAGTAACGTTGTGCTGGGTGATATTTTTTAAAATACAAGTGGGACATGATTTTCTGAATTACCATTTCTGTTAATGAATTTGAATTTTACTTCTATTAATCGTATTTTTCTTAGTGCCATCAAATACACTAATAAATAAAAATAAATAATGGAATTAGAAAAAAAATTATAATTTTTTTTTAATCAGCTGAGCCTACAAAAATTTTTCCACGTATTCACCATGCACAGATTTTAAATATTTTTTCTAGAATTTTCCGTAAGCTAAATAAAATATATATATATATATATACGATCTAGAACCCCACCACGGATGTTTAGCGTTGTAATCTCCAGTTGCTATAAAACGGTGACCTAATGTATTGAAAAATTTTGAAAAAACTTCTGTTTTGATAATATGCATGGGTGGACAGTAAATGGCTGCTAGTATTATTGGTCCAGTCAGGTCTTCAACTGTGACACTTGTTGCTTGCAAGTAATCTTTTTCTGTTTTATTATTTTCAAAATGTTTGATTTGTGATTTTATGATTATAGCGGTTCCTCCATGTGCCTTTCCGTCAGGATGTTTTGTATTGTAGATTTTGTAGTTTGGAATTTTCATATGATTTTTGTGTGTAAAGTGAATTTCGGAGATAAGAATAATATCGATATTATATTCGATTAGAAATTTTTTTTAATTCCAAGGTTCTCTGACTTAGACCATTTGCATTCCAGAAAACTATTTTTAAAGGTTTTTTAATGTTGTAATTTTTTTATTTATTAAAGTTGAAATTAGATTTAGCATTGTGTCTAAACGATTCATGAGTTGAAGCATCATGGATTCGAGTTTGTTTGTGTTTACGTCTGGCGGGTGTTCGACTGATTTGATTCTACAGTATCTTGTTTATTGTTATTGTTACCTTTACTCGTTGCCTGGTGCATACGATACGTTTGGATTTCTGAAATTTTGCGTTTTATTTAAATGCTGTAACGGATTTATTCTCTTTCCCGTAATGCTGGGAAAAGTTGCTGCACGCAAGCACTTCCTAGGTAGGGATATAGTAAATTGTGAATTTTCAAGGCAATGCTTGAAAGTAGGGGGTGCTTATTGCGTACTGGGGGGTTCTGCCCCCAGACCCCTCTCTTTTCTACTAGCCTAACCAACAACCATGTAGGTACAGATAAACCGAGGTCATCGTCAAATAGTCGGGGTCATTTCCTACAACTTTTGTTTCATTCACGCACTTTCGTCGATCGTGTTGATGTTTGAGATTACGAAAAAAATACATCAGACCTTTTTTGTAGACAATTTCATGCTCTACATTTTTTGTTTAAAACATTTTTTCGTCAGCTCAGTATCTTTTAAAATATCTGCAAAAAGGTGAAAAACTATGGTATAAAATATGGCCGACCGCCAATTTCTATTATCATATTCGTAATCAGCGACCCAAAATACGTAAGATACCATATATAATTTTTTTTTCCAGGTGTCGTAGATTGTGTTTTTAAGAAACGACATAAAAAAAAGAGTACGATTCCCAAATCCGTATAGTACGGCTGCATTACTTCTACCGGATCCGATTCGAATACGTATAAAGTTCGTAATACGTAATACAGGTAGCCGTACTTAACCCTGATCAGGTCCAGATACGACCTACGGATGCCTTAATAGAATTTCTATTCGGGGCGGGGGGTGTACGGCTAAGCAAAGGAAAGTATCGTTTTTTATAAATGCAAAAATAATTTCAAATTTATTCAACGGTTGCAACTGATTCTTTAAAGCCCCAATGGTGATATGCAAAAAGATCTAAAATTTGATAGACACCAAAAATATTGAATTATATAGAATTTAACAAATATCAACGATCAATAAATTTTGCAATAAATAATTAAATTTTTTATTGAATTATATTTATGTTGTTTAATGAGCTGACAAACTAATATTTTAAATTCAGTCAGTCATAATACACTCATCGGTGACATAGAAGCCCCTGAAGAGGACCCACAGATGTGGTCGAAACGTTGGGCAGGATGAACATGATCAATTTGATCATGATGATCAATTTGATCATGTTCAAGAAATTTGTAAAAACGATCTGTAATGGCCATTTGCATTAAATATTTATTTTACAAAATTAATTTTTTTTATTGAATTTAGATATTAATATAAAGTTCTTTAATAGAAAAAATATAAAACAATTTTTTTCTTATTGGATCTTGAGAAATATGGGTGAGCGTTATTAACCACTGAGCGGCACAACCCCAGCCGCCCTTACAGGTAGCAAGGCGTAATGACTACGAAATGAAAATTAAGGTGACTCCACAGGAAATCCAGGGTTAATCTGAGGCTGCCAGGTAAGCCTGCGGTTCATTTTCATCGATTAAGACGGTATCTCGGGACGTCACCTAATCCGAAAGAGGGGCCGGTCGATGAACAATGATTTAATCGAGTTTGAACGAATATGTACGCCCGGCATGTATACAATGACATGACGGCATACACACGTATACTCTAGGTATGCGCTAAATGTATTACACGGGCTTTCCTGGAAGATAATAATAAGCTCCGCCCCGCTCGTTAGTTATGAGGGAGAATGAAGAGCGAGAACCGCACGTACGTTCATTGAACACCATCCCTTGGAATTTTGTGACTGCGGTAGCTGTAACTTTACCCTTGGTATTAATTATTAATGGCTCACTTTATCATAATGCGCAATAAACTATGAATCTTCGAGAAAAAAAAGGGTAAAAGGCCTGCATTGCGGTGGTTGATTCATTTACTTATAGAAAAAGAATGTTGGTATTAAATATTTTCACTCGTTCTGTTAAAAACGTAAAGGCTATACGTCACTAGTTCCATCGCAAGTTACTGGAAATGTTCAGTGTTCTACGTAAATGCAACGTAGAAGATCACAAAATGTTCACTGGGATATAATTAAAAAATATTTTTTAAAAGTTTCTGCAACTATCATTATTATATACCTATATATACCTATATATAATATATAGGTATATGTATTCCAATAATATTTTAAAAATATTATACAGGGTGTACCAAAAGTTTGGAAAGGGTCCTGTAACTTTTGAAAGAGAAAAATTTTCGAAAATCGCTGAAACGTGAAACGATTTTTCAAAAAATCTATTTTTTCTGAGGGGTTCCAACCACCCCACCCCAAGTGGGGGCGCGTGGCGTACGAGGGGGGATGAATATCTTAAATGGCAACATGGGTCGAGCGGGGGCTCATTTGAAAGGTCTTTTCGAGACGAATTCAAAACACCAGTCATAGATGGCGCTGCGATCACTTTTTGAGGAATTATTCGACTTTTAAAATGT
>JAPYZR010002141.1:0-17987 GCA_030522945.1 Trichopria nigra
GAAGAGGGCCTAGATCCAGGCCGAAAATTATTTTTTGATGGTTCTTTGAACCTGTTTTGACGTACAGTGACCGTTTTTACTTATTTTTGAAATTAATTACTATTTAGGTCGATTTTATTTTTTGTTCCAGTAGAAATTGCAAATAAAAAAAAAAGAATCGTAATGTCTACATTTGAGATGGCGATTTTGTTTAATTTATTTAATATATTTTGGAATTAAGTACGAATTGAATCCGCCATTATGAATTCTTAATTTTGAAATTATCGAAATTTGATATTGAAATTAGAGGATATTCGTTCATTCTTAAGCTATTCTATGAAGGTCATATATCATCTGCCATCTTGAATGTTGAATTTTTGTCGAGAAATTAAAATAGCACGATTTTAAAGCCTTGAGCAGATCTAATAAGCATCAAAAATGTAATTATTATTATAACTTATTTTTTTATATAATTTATGCAGGTAAATAAAAACACGGCGTACATTTTGAGTCCGCCATTTTGAATTTCAAAATCGCGTTCGCTGGTGCTTTCTCGAAGATTTATAAATGTAAGAGAAATATATATTTTCAGAAATTCGCAATTCCAAAATGGCGTAGATAATAATAATAATATCGGGAACGTAGGAAAATGCGAAAATCTAAAATTTTCTGGAAATATAATAACTATAGAGCGCCGACATGTCGTCCGCCATTTTGAATTACGAATTGTGTTCCCGATTGTATAGATTTTTAAAATCTCACTGTTATTATATCAATTCTTTCGTTTATTCTTTTTGTTATTCATCAATGCAATAAGAAAAAACCGACATTTTTACTAAAATTTTATTTACGGAAGTTCCATTTTGAAACACGTAACTGGCACATATATTTACGATGTAATGTTACAAAAGTTTGTTAATTCACTGATTATATCGTTGTCGAATTAAGATAATTAATGACATAATTTCCAGTTAAGCTGAGTCGTCGTACTTTCTACCCACTGTAATTCGCGGCCTCAGAATCAGATTGTAATGAAAAGTAACGTCGTAATATTAGATCTGCGAGAGAACGCGAGCGTGCGTGAGGTATACGATAGAAAGAAACGAACGTGTATTTGATAAGGAATATATAGTAGCGGTGATAAATCGCCCTGGTAAGAGTTTATTCTATAATAAAATCGATCTAGAGATATACGATTTTCGTGTGACAAATGGGCGACGATAATTGAAGGTTATTGGTTGCGTTTCATATTCCGTCCTTTGGTATTCGCATTATTTAAATTTAACTTGAGTATTTATTAATTACAAAAAAAAAAAAATTTTTAAACTTTACGACTGCGTTAGTATAATCTAAAGAGATTAAAAATATTAGTCAGTCCTCATACTAAATGAAAATTAAAATGCGACGGTTCGATCCGAAGTGCGGATCCTCTTCAGAAAGCAAAATAAAAATAATTTCTTTAGATTTATTAATTACATTTATAAAATGTAAATTTTAAATATTTTTTTTAAAGGCATTTTTATGATTTTTCATCAGTGTAAAAAAAAATGGAAAATTTCGAAAAATGATTCAAATGAAAGTTGCAGGTCTTATTAAAACAGACAGTATATGTTGTACATGCAGTTTTACTCTGAAAATGACAGATGCACTAAAAAAGTAGTATTTTCTCTTGATTGCATAAACTTGTGTTTTCAAAAAAAAAAAAAAAAATACTAATCAAAGAGTTGCCCGATGGTTACCTGGTAAAAACAAAAACAGAGTAACATCATTCAAAGTGACATATATTTCTCTTATCATTAATATTTTCTAGTCGTGCACGTAACATGATATAATATATACAACTTTTCCTTGGTAAGTTGCATTAATAAATTAAAGTTTAACAAACTTTTTAAATGTATAACAAGGTCATTTTCTAGAATGAACAATGACAATGAACAACCATTGCCGGTTTTTTTCTCATTTCAACGATATAAAAAAGTAGTATTTTTATAAATCGCAATATAAAAACACAGTCACGAAATTTAAAAACAATTTTCTTTTCATATTAATCACTATCTAATGACCAGCAGATCGTGATTTTCGGTAACGCGAGTTTATACGGTGCTTAAAGATAGGTATATAATTCTTCATCATCAAGCGGGAAATTGTTGCTATCGAGGCCTCGAAAGTCCCCTCCGTTAAACGAAGGTTGCGTAATGAGGTTGGTAGTGCAATTTTCCACTCGAATACTCGGCAATGTTTTTATCGATATCTCGCACGATGCACCGTCGAAGAGACGCAGTCGACGACCGAAAACGTTCATCAATCGATCATGCTTCGGTAATATGTACGTGAGGCCTGTTACGCGTCGAGTGGCCGTTTTGGAATGTACTTGAACGTGACCGGGGAGAAGGAGGAACGACGTGACATATATATCATAACGATTTATTATAGAATATATACATACTGATTTGCGCGAACCTAAAAATAATTGCGATAATTTTAATGGCCACTATATATAGGCAATGCGAATGTCCGGCACGAAACGAAATCGCCAGTCGAATTTGTGAATCAAACTCAGTGCAGCGTGGGAATTATATTGTTTACGATACGAGGAAGGAAATAATGCACATATAGGGTGTGGGATAGACATTGAAATTTCGAGATATGATTTATAGCCGCCGGCGATCGAATATATTTGGCTATACCCGTGCATTCGTCGGATGTTTTCCAATTGATCGTGTAATACAAATCAAATAGGGCGCAGATAAATTTTATTGGAAATGGTGTTGTTGTCGATGGCATTAACCAATGTTAATGGCTAATCTTTCACAATACTTTTCATTGGGCAATGAAGCAGTAATGAAAAATCACGTCTGAATACACGACTGAAATAATATTACTGATTTACATTAAATTTTTAATACCTGTGTCCTATATAGATCTGCCATTTTTAATTTCGCAATTATCATAATAATACGACCTCTAAGCTTGCTTCCAAGGTCACGTTCAAGGTCACCAACATGTAGCACTCTCGAAAATCCTGAATCTCATGTCTGAAACTTTTTTTCAGAAAATTCTTTCTTTTCAAGATATTTCAGTGGGTAAGTTAAAATGGGTCACCCTGTATATGTTACATTACGATTCGTAGGTTCGGGGGATATAAGCCCAAAAATATTCATTTTCAAGTTAAATTTTCAGGAAAATTTTTTTGTTCAATCGTTTGATGACAAACAAGATGTTATCACATACATATACATGTATATACATATGTATTTTTTCTTTATACACGTTTCGAATTTTTATCATATTTTTTTATAAATATTACTGCACTAGGATTAAGAATAAAATATAGAAGGGGAATAACGCGAACAGCAAATAAGTTAACAAAAATTGGACAGAATTATTAATGAAAGTTAACAAAAATAGAAAGGAAGATAGGAGTTACTAGAAATGTCGATAATCAGTCAAACGTGTCACGAATTCCGGAAAAAAGTAATAGATTAGAAATTGATAAAAAAATGTAAAAACACGCGCGTAAAAAACGAGAACGTATTGGAGTTGAAAGGAAAGGAAACATACGCAAATTCACAAAATCCAAAAAATATAACTTAATAATTTCATGCAATAAATAAGATAATAAAATAAGGCTTTTAATTTTTTTCGATCAATTTAAGCAAGTTCGCTCATATAACAGAAATATCAATCAGTTTTTAATAAAATTCTGTAAATTGTTAGATATTGATGACAAAAAAAGAAACAACGTAATTAATGTCTGTTCCAGTGTTATCAATGATTTCATTTTTTCATGAATTGACAGTATAAAAATTGATAGTAATAATAAATTGCGATAAAAAAGATGTTGAAAAATCTGAAATACTATCGCGCAATGAACAGTATACAAAAAATATATTGTATGTATCTATGTAAATTAATGCAACCTTCCAAGCTGTACAAAAAAAAAAAAAAAAATTCAAATGTCTGCTTTCAATTGAATATCCAACCGCACTAATTCAGGTGCTGTCGATATTTTCCGCATCTATATATGCAACTGGGAATTCGGAATTAAATATTTTATCGTAATAGGAGGATGTTTTTGAGGACTAACAGGTACTAATGTGTTGCGAAAATGTAGGTCGCTGCGGATGTAGTAAATGGGATCAATATTATTACATCACTTACACGACCGCAGAAATGGAAGGGCCGATTGTGCATGAAATAAAACTCGGTTTATTTTTCAAACTACAAATTTATTATTCTACTTTTTTTTTGCTGTTGGTGCTACTTTTTGCACCTTTGTTTTTGTAATACAAGAAATTGTTTACAATAATGCGTATTCCGTATAAAAATGAGATCATTTCGAAATGTAAAAAATGCTTTACTCCGTTTTGCTCGTGATTGTGCAAATATTTACAATTAGCGAGGTAATGTAAAAAAAATCGATAATAACAAAAATAAAGAGAAAATTTAAACTAATTATATTTTCAATTACTTTTAGTGTACAATTTTAAATTTTTTTATTTTTTTTTTAATTCTCAAAACCCATTTTACGTACAATTCTATATTTATTCCTAATTTAAGTCATAATCACAAAAAAAGGTAGATGAAAAATCATGTTAAAACTGTAGATATTATGTAGAAGTAAAAAAAAAGAAAACTATTATATAGGAAATAGCACACATCGAAATAGGGGAAGTTAAAAAAGGACAATTATTTTCTTTTATTTTACAAGAGTAATTTACCCGATATCTTACCATGAATAATTTCCATAACATATAAATTTAAGGTCCCCCATTCGATAAAATTCTCGTGTAATAATTAATAATTTTTTTTATTCAATAAAATTAATTGCAATGCATATTTGAGGTGTATACAATATTTACGCGACTTTTCATTACATGGCACAAAAGCACTTAATTGCACCTCGGCTTTCGCCGGATTTCCTTCTTACGCATTGAATTATGAAGAGATTAAAAGGGAATTTTAAGTCGAGTTTCGCTTAAAAAGATATCAAGAATAGGAAGGGGCTGCCGGGGGGTTCATGAAATTCTTTCAGTCAAAAGTTGCCCTCAGAGCATCTCTAAGTCAGTAACGTGTCGCACAAACTCACTGTGTCTGACGATTGAAGTTGAGACACCAGACGGTCGCTTCGTCACGCCCCGCCATTTAATCCAATTATATCGAAGACGCATCATCTCCTCCGCGAAACCCCCAACAAAGCGCCCATTTCAGAATATAATTATGTTCTTAATGACTCGATCACGTCTGGCTGACTTTCGTAAAGATTTTTTGTCGTTCAGGCGTAGTCGAGTTCGTATAGTTGCGTTCAATTATATTGCATTATGTTTTTTTTTTTTTTTTTAATATATTCAGGAAGTGGTTTTGACCAATTGTTATTGGTCAAGCATCATCTACACTCTGCTTAATCAGACGTTTATTGGGCATAAAAAATGTCCATCTTACGATATCGTTATTGGACTGCACCAGATACCAGATGCTGGTTGTTACATTTTTATTTTTCTTGATCTTTATGTATACTGTATATAATAATATAATAAAGCCTTTAAAACTTAAATGAAAAGAAGGAAATTACTTCATATTTACAAAACCTGACCATGATAGCGAGTAATCTTTGCTGAAGTGCGAAACGTTGGAGTCCAAGTAAAATTATAAAAAATATCTTATTAATTATTTGATTTTTTATTATTTTTGCATGAGGAGTGTACACAAACCAAGAGAAATAACGTTTTTGATCATTGTGGAAGAGAAATTTAACAGATAAAAATCGTATTCGTATTGTGATTTATTTTTTATGATTTACCTTGGACTCCAACGTTTCGAACTGATAACCATTGATAAAAATTGGCAAAAACCTGATACGAATAATTGATACAAACTAATAAAAATAACGAAAATTGATAACAATTGACAAGAGTTGAAACTTGACAAACGCTGAGAAAAGTTAGCAAAAATTGACAAAAATGGACAATAATTAATAAAAATTAACAAAAGTTGAGGAAAAGTGACGAGAGTTGAAACAAAAGTTTGTATTGACTAAAATCAATAAAAATTAAATGACGATCAAAATGAGGTAAATAACGATCAATATCATTTAAGTAGAAAAAAATTAATGAGAATAAAAATAAACGTAAAAATATAACGCAGAGAAAAGAAATGAAATTTGCAATAAAATTCTGTCATAATCATTAATTATTGGCAAAACTGTAAAATTTAATCAAAAAATTGTGAATTTTGAAAATATTTATAATATTCGTATTGCGATGGTAAACTCTTCTAACAACTAAATTGTTTAAATTGATAGAAAGTGTACCCTATATGATGCCATGGTCCCATTGGTAACGACGTACAATTCCAAAATGTTCGAAATATATATACAATGATTTTAAAAATTTATCGATATATAATGACAATTTATTAATTCCCAATAGAGTATCAACGATTATAATAATTGAAATTGTAGAATGTAAAAAAATAATTATCAAAGCAATGACTTTTGTAATAAAAAATCGATATCAGAAATTGAAACCCAACAAAAAAAAGCGGTCAAGATTCTACCCGTGATACGATAAAATTCAATTTTAAAAGATTTTGTGTTTTTATATATATATGGACATATATAGGTAATTATAACGACAAACACTATTAAAGAAAATGGGGATATCCCGATGAAAACAGGATAAACGACGTAGATACGAGGGATTATTCTAAACTGATAGAAGAAATTCAGTATTGCTGCGAAAAATTGCTGCTAGATTACCGAATTTTTCTCTTGAATACCGAACTTTCCTATCAGTATATATTTACAGTAGATTTTAATCAGACGATTAAATAATATAATTTTCACAGGTATATAGACGTAAAAATATGTAATTTGAATTTTACGCAGGAGATCGCACTGGCTCTCATCTCCTATCCGCGTTCCCACGGACGAATTCCGAACGACTTCCCGCTATACGAGTACTTAATAGCTAGAGAAACTATAGTGCCAGTAGTACACGCCATTGTCTAGTCGACTATTCGTCTTTTTTTTTTTTTAATACGAGGCAAAACGATCCTTTGACACTATAACGCTACACGTCCGTTTTGCATTTTACTACGAATGGGCGGGATGTGTCAGTCAGTCAGTATAGTAGCCGCATCTGGAGCTACGATGTAAACACATCGAATGAATGTACGATATGACGCGTGGGAGGATTTTTGGCATATAGCGTTTATGCAAATGTTTGATGCTCATCGCTTGATTGAAATAAAAACTGCGGCTGGAAAGTGTGAACTACTTTTTATTGTCCGATGTTCGCTTTATTGTGTTTCTTTTCCCTATATGAATATTTGATGGATGAATTTTAATTATGTAAACGATAAAAAAATTTATTCATTTTGGTGTCGATGAAGTTGTTGATAACGAAGGCAAGATGAAGACTTTGTTGCATAAGTTGAAGTAATAATAGCGATGGTTCAAGTATATATATATAGTCTGTAGAGCGTGTCACCGATTACTGTTTCGTCGATGAAAATATTGACATGTGAAGAGGCAAGAAATCTGTAGTGATAATTTAAAATAAAATTAGTGTCATCTTATAATTAAAAAGTCGAATTTCCGCACATTTAGAGATAGTTAAAAAAATCAGCTTTCGAATCTAATTTTTGTTTCTGTTCAATCGAATGTTATTGCATCGATATTCAAGAATCAAATCAAACTCTGTTAAAAAAAAAAAAAAAAAACTTGTTGAACTTAAAATTAAATTTTTAGCACATGACGCATCAAATCACGGAGTCACATGCGTCATATAGCACGCCATTAAAAAGCGTGAAGGGAATTGCTTTCCCGAGCTTGGTGGCCGCGCAATCGACCAGGATCGAGCTCTTCCTCTGTACTACGCATCGCTTATAGTAACGTCATCATCGCATTGATTGAAATCTGCTGAAATTTACGCCGGTACAATTTCATCGTTATAGCGAGATTTTATATTTCTGAGAATACAATCATTAACGGTTGATTAGGAAATGGTTTGATGTCATTTAGCGATAAAATGCGAAATCTTATTCCTCCCTATATATTAGAGGAACTATTTCACAGAGGTGCAATGAAACAATTTTATATACTAGAAGAAAAAGAATTTTTGGGGAGAAATTTTCATTCATGCAGGAAATTCACTATTTCTATAGAAATGTGTTCTAATTTAAGTTAAAATTTTCCAAATTTCAAAAAACATTCAATGGCGCTATTTTTTGTTGTTTGTAGCATTATTTATGTTTTATCTGATCAAATAAAGTCAGTTCGTATTATTATTGGGTGGAAAACATTATAGCGAGTACGTTCACTATAATGCTTGCCCTCAAACATTTGGTATTTTTTTGGGTCATTTTGGATATTCTATGCTTTGCACCCAAAAAAGTACAAAAGCCATGAAAATATTTGAACTAAGATATATAATTTTTACAGATATATATGATAGATATTCATGATTTTTATCTCTAACTAGTGACTTCTAAAACTCCTATACATGCATAATTTTCAAATGGAATTCACATCGAAACGGGAAATTTCTCGAAAACGTAGCCATATTGCATTCGCCATTTTGAATGTAATTTCTTTGGATGCAGAATCATATTAGGAGACATCGATCACCTTTATACATGAATTTAGTTTTTTTTTAAGTGAGTATAAAATAATTTAATTTCCGGCGGTCTAAAGGTTAAAAAGAAAAGCCAATATAATATTTACGAATAATGTTACATTTTGAAATTTAAAAATGTGTTTTTGTATAAAAAAAATTTTTTTTTTTTAACTATTTTCTTACATATATCTTGTTTAGAAAGCTATAGTATGGAAATTTGTATTAGTTTCGTATATTAAATGTAATTATATATGTAGTAATTTTATTTTTCATTTTCTATCGCAGTCGCGTTAAATTAAAAAAAAAAAAAGGTTATTCTTAAATGTTTCGAAATACATTTTTTTCTTGCACTTCAGTTTTATGCCAACGTTTATAAGAATCGCCCGTCATACATATACGGGTGAACTGCTGTTATGACTATTGTAGTCATCAACGCTATCAATGTTACCGTTATTGTTATGGCTGTCTTATCGAATGAATAAATGAATGCCTTTGTATAGTATAGCAACAAACTAACATCTATCCTGAGAATATCAATATATATATATTAAAATTTAAATGAAATGGTTATATGTAACAATAAAAAAAAAACAATATTATTTTCTTATATGATTTTTCTCCGTATTCTACATTTCATCATTCTTATAAAGTTCATTATAAGACTAAAATTTATTCGATTGATATTCAGAAAATTGTACAATTCGAGTATTGCAAATAAAAAAAGTCAAGTGTAAAAAGTATTACCTTAAAAAATATTCTGAAAACATTAATTGGTAAAAATGTAATTTTCATTAATTAATACATATCGAAAAAACGTTGCTTCATCGCAGATTCCTTACATTCCATATGTAAGATTAATGTTACTATACGGGCTAGATTTACGCAAATATCTTTACACGTTATTTAATACTTTGGGAAACAAACTTGTTCTTATCAGCGAAACTTTATACCTTTCGAACAACCTTTCCTTGAAGTATATATGCAGAGCTTCTTGTGTTTCGTTTCGAAGAATCGTCATTTCAAAAACCTATCGTCTCTTCCAATAAAGCAATCACTTTCTTTTTGTACAGTGGTTACTTTTTTAACTGAACATAGAATGATAATTGCATTAATTCTATATTATAAAATATTCAAGTTTAGAAAATTTTTCATTATTCCTAAAAGGATATATAAAAGGATAACACGTCGCGTCGAGGTGTTCGAAATGTGTTTTCATCGAGTTACGTACATCGAATGAAAATCTTCACATCTTCCTCCTGTACTTTCAAATAATCGATGCGCCATTTTGAATTTTTAATAAAGTTCAATAGAGTTAAAATTACAAATTATAAAAAATTAATGAAATCAAAAGATACATATCTCACGATTGCATTGAAAATTCTTAAAATTTCAGGAAAACAGGAAAAATAAATAAATGACGAGGCATATAAAATACTCGTTGGGATAATAGGGGTAGATTTTGAAAAGTATAGGTTCACGCTCGCCAATGAATGCCATTACGTAAATGTATAGGGATTCTCTAATCCATTGAAATCCCTCTCGAAATTTTTCGCAATAATGGATTCGCGGAATCCATTGCAGTCAATTCAAGGCCACGATTGTACCCTTTAGATTTAAATCGCGAAATCTGAGGATCGTAATACGTGCTCGGCGAATTATGTGTTCTGTTGTCTGCTGCTAAATCCGTTTTATAGGAAGCTAAAAGCAATTTCTTTACCATAAATGAAGTCGTAGTGTAAACAGTTACAAGGTGAGCCCAACGCTTAGGTCACCGTTTAGTAATACGACCGGAGATTATGAAGGTTGATGAAACAATATTTCATTTCGTTTTGAATAATTCCACCAACGTAAAAAATAGACCTTGCGGTACAATATATGAAGTGCATATAGACACATGATATTGAAATTAATATTTCCTTAAAATACAAAATCCTTTTTCTATCTTCTTAAAGTAGGACCCAAAAAGTTACCGGTGAAAAATAATTTATTACCAAAAGTTTTCATTGAATTGTTAGACCCCGCAAAGGAGAATGTATGTGTTAATAGGAAAACATATATACAACTATTAGGGCGATTTATTCAAATGCACGCGTGCTACACGTTTCTCATCTGAAACATCATTTCAAAAGCAATTCAATAGTGGGTTTAATCGTATTATGGTGGACAAGAGTATCCTGAATTTCAAAAGCAGTTCGTCGCAGGAAATATAGATATATTTTATTAAAATAAATATAATAAGTGTTTGTGATATAAGAAAATATTAATTTCATTTGATCGTAAATTTTTGTAATAAATGTAAGTAATGACAATTTTAAAATAGCATTGAATTATGACTCAAAATGTTCCGACAGTATCGTTAGTAGATAAATATTCTCTTTGTTCTTTTAAAGATAGTTGGCATGCATGAAGTTGGTATAATCCTTTTGACGTTTCGGTCTTTTTTATGGACCGTAATACTCAAAATCTTCTTTAAAACTTGTCATTATTTAAAAATTCTTCATATTTGTGCACATAATTCGTTTTGTCTATTGTAAAACTAACTTTGACGTGTAATGTACAGTTTAAACTGATTCACATATACATATATATATATACGATTGATATATAGTCTCGTGCTTGAATTTCAACGAATAAATCAAACCAGGGACCGAAATGAATTTAATTGAATGTAACGATTTATTGAAGTGAAAATCACCTCGCTAAAACGCGATCCATGTCTCGAAAATAATAAAATAAGTCGTTATTTCCATTTTTGTTTCAGGTGAGCATTCCAATTACAAAGAGTGATTCTTGGTCAGTCGTCGACCAACAACCAAATCCGGATAGCGATAAGTAATGCATCATGTATTCAAATTGATTTCAAAGTTTCTGCTAGTATTTGCTCATACTAAAATGAGTTTCCTGATAATATCACAATATATATCTATAAATACTAATTGTATCAAATGGGAATATACAAATGGTTTATTAGTACACACCGTATTCCTTTTCGAAACTATGCTCGACTTATCATTGTTATCATACGATCATTCACCATTAGTGATTTCCTATTATCGGTTCATATACGTATGTAAACTCAGTTCAGGGGATGAGCATGCAGGCGCTTGTGTGTACCGTGGAACATCTCATAAATAACCCGGCAATTACGATGCCTCTTGTCAAGGGCCGTGTCGTGGAACGTTCCTTTTTTGCCGCCTTCGTATCACTATATGCACGTATCTTGCATCGGTATTGATTTATCACCTTATTACGTCGCCATTAATTAAGTTCAGGTATATATATATATGTATGTACAAGAGGGCACGTAAGACGGTTGGCTTCCTCATCGGCAACGTCCAAGGGTGTTGGCCCGAGAGCCCATAGCGGTGTCAAATCCGCTTATAAAAATCATTGATAATCATATTTTCCGCTCGCAAACCCATTGAACTCGCGGGATATTTTGTTACCGACAATTCCCGTACACTTTTTAAAAGCTCCATCGATTTCTTTAAAGCGATTTTATATATATATGCGTGTATGAAGATCCGAGGTCATTTAAGTCGAAATAATCGACTGAAAAAAAAAGAAAAAGAAATAATAACAAATAATTTTTTGAAGTTGCATTAAATAAAAAATTGGAGTGAATTTAAAAAAATACATTCATGCGTAACAATCAAACGAAAAAATATTATCGAAAGTTATAAAAAGTTAAAAAAAAAATGAGGAAGTTTGGATTTTTTAAAAATGATTTCAAGCTTTTTTAGTTGACAGTTATTAACGAATATTTTACTCAATGTATTCTGAACAGTTGTATAATATCGGTCCTTAATGAGGACCTCGATAATCAATTTTGAAAAAAAAAAAACTTGATAAAACGACTTCTTATATAAAAACAGGTTACAATCGTCACGATAATGTCATGCTGTTCTTATACATATATATCAAATAAAATGTCAGCCAATTTGAGAATGATAAAAATTCGTTAAGTTTATTACTAAAATTTTAATTGTTATGTTAAAATAATTTAATATACAATTATTAAAATTGATATATAATCGTAAAAAACCTACCAGTTATACCCGTCGTATGAGAAAAGAATGACTTTGTTGCTTGTACATAGGATCTCTTATTCTAGTCATAATTAAAGTTAACCCAGTTTTGCATCGAATTAAGTTCAGATACCATTAGTAGCTTTTATTCTTGGTATATTGGAATATTTTCCTTTGACATATATTTATGTTTAATTAACGCATTTGATAATTTTTTTTCAATATTCGTTTTTACGTTTTCATTAACATTAGTGATAATGTTCAGATCTATTAAAAAGTGAATAAATAATAAATTATTGGATAATTTTAATGAAATTGAAGCAAACCATATCCGGAAAAAAATTAGGGCAACAACAATCATATTCTTATATAAGAATATGAATTGTTGCATAAAAGTTTTTACGTAAATAAGAAACACATATCTGTTGCCGTCTCAGTGATAAAAGTATCATCTGAGAAATCACAAACAGTGAGAAAGAAAATAATTTCTTCGATTCAGAATACAATATATGCCATAAAAAAAAAAGAAAACAATACAATGAATGTCTCAACGAAGAAATCGAATTCATCTGATGATATAATGACTAGTGTTATGAATATGTTATTAATGATTCCACGAAATTGTTTATTCTATTAATATTCAGTAATTCAAGTTATTTTCGTTCATGAATAAAGTTAATTTAATTCAATATGAAATCAGTGAGATTTCAGTGTTAAAATATTGAACACTTTTATATATACGTGCTTCGAATAGTAATTTCTAGCCTAATTTTCAATATTTATTCAATGAATTACCAATAGCCCTTCGTAAATGTGTACTCTTTAAATTTATTGGAGTTAAATTTCACTCTTGAAGAGTAAACATTGGGTCACTCTTGATGACATATGAACGTATTGCAATTAAGACGGCGATTTAAAGTAATTTTTTACGTGATGGAAGAACATAAAATATTATGTTGTAATTATTTATAAATGTGTAAGTTAATTTTAAAAAATAATCACGAGATACTCGAGTATAGTATTTGAAAATTTATTACACTACAAATATATATATGAAATATATATGTCTGGCTTTGTCGGAGTTTCATCGCGAATGTTATCGCGCATTCCGCAGGGAAAAGCATAATAGGCTCATGCGGACAAATTAAATACAAATTGAAAAAACTTCTTACAAATGTAAAAAAAAAAAATTTTTTTAATGCAGAATTATTTTGCCAATTGCATCAATAAAATAAACCATCGATCCTATATTTATTAAACAATATAGTATAGTTACACTGCTTATTATTTTGTCAGTGATTGACATCAAATAGAGATAGTGTGAACTGCTCCTAATCAATTTAAACTTAAAAATGCATTAAACGTCAGTGTTTAGTGGAACGCAGGGAGAGAGAGAGAACGTCGTCATGTAACAAAAAAGCTTCTTAAAAGATTCGCGAGCAATTGTCGGCAATTACAATGATATCAAACGTTTACGTATATATATTGCAATGCGAGCAAAGTCCACTGGCTGCTGTAATTAATGCAATGGTATGTAAATAGGCTTTTACGAGACTTGGCGTGTTATATAAATCAAACCCCGTCATCGTTCAACGGTCACACTGTCTGCGACCTTCGTTGCCGCAATCGAATCAATTAAGTGCTTCTCAAAAGTAACTTACGCCTCAACAGATTGTTTCATTGGATTTAGGATTGAAAATAAATATGCATCGGCCGCATTCTTTGCATTTATTGCAATTATTATTATTAACTGTATTGCAAAGTTCGAAAATTTAATACATCCTATATCGAAATATAAATATCGGTCAACTTATTTATAGAATTGTCGTAAACATTTATTCCGACGAGATAAAGAATTTTACAAAGGAATAAGTATGTTTGGTAGAATATTTAGTAAATAGATTAAATACACAAACAATTGTGACAAATGTTAATAATAGAGAGATATATAAGAGAAATCGTATTAAATTAAATTTCCGTGCAAATAGCGAACAGTACTGATTGTTTAAATTATAAGAACACAAAATACGATTTTATTATGAATACGAATATTTTTTCGAATTCAAATATAATTGAAAACAGATCTTCAGTTGTAATATATTGGAAAATCAACAGAACTTTTAACTTTTTGTTAGATAGTGATATAGGAAAAGTAAAACCATTTGTTACTGAGATATTTTTAATATTTGAAGGCATTGTATTTACTTAAAAATAATATGTCTGGGAGGTTTGAAGTGAATTGATATGAAGGTAAGCTTGCCAGAAAATCGGCTGAAATTAGATAAATTGAATATTGCAGGTGTAGGTCTTTTTGACAATAGTAAATATGCCTTTTTTTAATATGTATACAATTTTATTTGTGACTCATATGATCAGTGACCTCAAACATCTTCAACTACCGAGTTGCATACAAATCTGATGCATTAAAAAAAGACTCCCTATATATAAGGATAATATTGAGCCCCCCTCTCCCTTTTAAAGGCGTTGAATAAACACCACGCACGAGTGAATTATTACTTTGGAAGTATAATATGAATGCCTATGTTCATAGACAATGTTATGCTTGCCAAAAAAAAAAAGAATTTTTGTTTAATACTTAATTTATATCTAAAAACTAAAATTTGCTATGTATTAATTCCGATTAAAGTTGATATCGTCAATAAAGAGCTTTAAAAGCAATGAATCATTATGAATCAACGATGAAGATTGCACACGTATAGAGTAATGTTCGAATATCTTCAATTTGTGGTATTTTAATGAAATCTTGAACTGAACTAATCAATGTTTACAATTATCATTGTCGTTGGATCGTTACACAGTTAAATTCTTGGTTCGAACAAATTGATTTGTTTTACTTGATCGCATGCATATTCATTACCGTTTTGTCTACGCGTATGAAATAGCCGTATATTTATTCAATATGGATTTATTTTTAATCGAAAAGTTCGACTAAAATTAGAACCCAGTTTTGTCAAAATGTCTGAAATAAAAATAATAAATTATCAAAGCCTATATTGTTGTTTTCAAACTAAATGATTTAAAAGTAGATGTCCGCGATTTAACGCAGTAACTTTCGATATTCCAGGGGGTCGCGGGGGGGGGGGGGGGCTGCCTTCAATGACGAATCAATTTATTAGGTCTTAAAAACCCGAACTTCAGCTTTGCGAAAGTGGTTTGAGTGAATTGTAATTTATAAACGACCGATTTCAATCTGAGCGAGTGACATTTCTCTCGGTGAAATTCCTACCAAAAATAATCGAAGAATGGTTTTATGTTCACTCCACGAAGTGAAATTCCAGATGTTCCTGTGTTGTTTCCAGGAACAGTATATTCTGTTTATTGATTTTTATATTGGTTTTGATAGTTTGGTTATATAGAATTATTTTTTTTATATCATAATTTGCATATATTTGTTGTATGGATGTCATTTTTAGCCCCTTTTACGTCGCAATCACATATTCTAGCTGTATCTCTTTCATAATAAATAATAAACAAGAAAGAACAATGAAAGTATCACATGCCAAATAATAGGAGAAAAATACATTTCATTTTATTTAAAAAATGTTCTTTGATCAATAATTCCTATAGACAATTTATAAAGAGCTAAAACAAATTAAATGCCAATATTTGTTCATAAGTATTTTACTGGCAGCATATAGATCTGGAAATGAATTGAAAAAGAGAAGTTTAAAAATCTGGGCGAAGTGGCCGTAAAAATGTTTCACTAACCAAAAGTGACATAAGCAGGTCGAAGCTCGAGGCAAAAGTGCTGTTGCATTTATGCATCCATACAGGTACATATATATATATATATATATATATAATATGGCGTGTGTATATACAGTTGCCTGAATAAGATTGTGAAGTATTACGAGCACTTCATCGCATTCGAACGAGGAAATATATGCTGCAAGTCATTCGCCCCCTATCTTGCCTGTACGAATGCGTTCATAAAATAAATTATGAACAATGTTAAAAGTTTAAATGCTATATACCATATAAAAAAAGAAAATATTATTGCCTGCACTCGCAAACTATTCCGTGTTATTGTTCAATATTTAATCAAGTATTCGGACTATCGGTGTTTCAAACATGATCCGAGTTTGATTATTTTGCTGCACAAGGAGTGGAGTTTGAAAATGGAGGTTAAGGGTCCGAAATGGCGATAATATATCAATGTGTTAAATTGAATTAATGATGTAACGTATAAAACTGAATGTTTAATGTTGTCAAATTTGATAAAACCACTCCTTATATAAATTTTAAGAATTAATGAGAAGAATAATCAATTATTCATTCATACTGAAAAATAATTTTTCAAATCGAATAGTTTCAAGAATAATGGAATAACAACATATGTGTCGCATTGCGAATTCTTTCAAATCGGCCAACGAACGATCAGTATTGTACGTATATATATGTATGTGAGTGTTTGTGTGTGTGTAATGACAAAAAAAAAATTGCAGTATACATGCGAATCACCTCGAGGCGAATTTGGCACACGTGAATTCACCGAGGATGAGCATTTTTGTTTCATTCCCCATTCATTACCTGGTGGCGCGCGTTCCACTTTTACAAAGGAACGTCGGCGTAGAAAAATGTTCTCTTTTTCTTTCGTATTGTCGCTGTTCATTTTTAAGAAACTAACAACACTCATTGTTAGTAACATTCGTGCGCGAGTTCACTTTTGTCTCTAGGAATGTCCGCAATTATAGGGAAAAAATGAATGTTGTTATTTTTCTAATTAAAAGCAGTGAAATATTCGCAGATGCACATGCATGTTAGATATTGCGTTTGAAATGTGTAAAAAGGATCAGTCTGGGACAAATATGTTACAGAATTGACTTGCAACGCTCTACTATTGCAAAAGGGTGCAAAACGAAATTAATTTTAAAGAAAAAGATTTTACAATTTTTATGTTTGTATCATATAAATATCAGATAATCACTCATTCCTTTCAATATTAAAGACAGTACAGTACGTTTCGATACGAGTGTGCGAAAGTACTCTCTGATATTATCGAGAAATTTAACATATGCATATATAGGAGTAAAGACAATGTATAATAATCTCAATCGTCCAATATCAATTTTTCGCACGTGTACCCATGTCTCTCAAGTTAACAGCGCAAGGGCAGCAGACACGAATGAAACTAGATGGAAAATTTAAGGCTATTTTAAGGCTAATTAAGTGCCCTAATACGAATTTTAGTGCTCGCATAGATTTCGAGAAAATTGCTGCGCTTTGTTTTTAACTTCAAAGGTATTTTTACCAATGTTAAATTACGCCTTATATATAGTTGACCTTATTTTTTAGGGAAAGGGCTAAGATTAAAAATTCTTTCTTTGCATATTCTGAGAGC
>JAPYZR010002142.1:0-22952 GCA_030522945.1 Trichopria nigra
TTCGCAAATTTTACCTTCATTCGACCTTGCCATGACCTTGTTGAAAATATCGTATAAATATCGTTTTGAACGTACAATTTTCCGCTCTTTTCAAATCCGTGATCAAAAGTATTGGTTCCCATTTAAAAAAATTGAATTTGACCTTGATATGACCTTCAAGGTTATAGTCAAGGTCAAATCAAGGTCGCCATTGAATCGCCCGGGAAAAATCCTGATACTTTTGTCTGAAACATTTTTTTCTAAAACGCGTAATTTTTGAAATAATTGGGTGGAGTTTTTAAAATGGGACACCCTGCATATAGATTAATCTACTATATTTTCAAGTATTATAAAATGTTTGTTTGTTATTCTTCCCTTTGAGAGTCGGTATATAGTACAAAAATACACACGGTGTTACAAAAGTACCTGAACAGTAAAATAACTTGAAAAATAAGTACTGGGTTATTATGATTCTTACTGGCTGTCTCACGGTGGCCTTGGCTTGACCTTGAAAATGACTTGAAGGTAACTTCAAGGTTCGGTCTATTTTTTTTTTTTTTTAATGGGACTCCAGAAAGAGTGAAAATTGAGCTATTCTTCAAAAGAATGAATTTTTATTCTTTAAGAGTAGTGTTATTTCAGACCTTCTAAAGTGTAGCGTCACTCTTAAAGTGTAAAAATTAACTCCTTTAAAAGAGTGGATCAATTTTCTCTCTTTTTTAGAGTGGAAATTTCACTACAAGAAATTAGAACACATCTTGTTACAATAATAGTGAAAATGATAGGTAAACATTATCTACTAAGAAGGTTTACATTTTAATAAGGTTTATAACGTTTAGCAGAGGTGAAAAGTTGCATAGAATGAGCACAAAAAGTACTCTTTATATCCTCCTATGCTTCGATCCAGTATGACTTTAGGAGCACATTTTAAACTCATAAAAAATGAGCTTAGAAGTCAATGCTTAGGAGGACCTAATGAGTACTTTTAGCATTCATTAATTCTGTCCACCTTTTTACCTTTGCCCTGATTAGGATACAAAAGAATGAACAAACTTCATTGAAGACTCAGAAAAATACTGTTCATTAAAAGTGTTTATTAAATGTCGGAGTTATTAACCCTTAAACTGCCTTCTGTCTTCACAAAACAAAATTTAGTCAACGAATGAATTTTGTAACAGTGTATTTTTTAATAACCTCACAGTAAATGTTATATATTAAAAGAAAAACAAACATTTTTTTTTTTAACAGAAAACACATCGCATTTTCAGTACATGAGTTACAATATACGATTATATTACGTTAATAAATAGAATGCTACAGATAATTGGTAAAATACATAAGACAAAAATTTCCCAATGTTGATTAAAATAAACATTAACAATATACAACAACAATATATAACAAAATCTTTAATAAATAAAAAGAGAAACAAACGTTTATAAAAAAGTAGTTACTAAACTTGATAAAATTTCAAAGAAAGAGAAATTTAAAACAAAAAACTTTACTGACTTGTCGAATTAAAAATGATACATGTGTAAATTGTAAACTTACGAGAGGAAATGGTGCTCCTTCGCATTGTTGAGAAACGCCTTGTAATTGAAGCGCAGCATCCTTTCGTTCCTGTGGACTAAGATAATTGTACATGGTTTGCAGTAAAAACGTTAAATGTCTTGTTGCCAATGCTGGATTTCCCATTCGATTAGCAGCAGCCACCAACTCGTTTATTACTTGAATCTGAATTGACGGCCATCCTTTCCTATTATCTGAATAATTTTCAGTAATTTTAAGCATAATTTATTCACTTTAATTAATTATTTTCTAAATATAATTATATTCAACATGTTTTATCACAAGAAACTTAATAGTTCTGATATACAGTTTATTAAATGAAAATACGAAACTTACTCCACGTCATTTCAGATGGTTCAAGAGATAATTTAAACCCCGAAGTAGCTTGTAATAACAAATTATAACACTGTTGCCAATCTGGGTTTGGATTGTTCTGCGATACATGTCGCGTCGCTGCGTATCTGAGACAAAACGAGGCTTTTCTTGTATAGCCGAATGACGTGTATAGATCTGACAGAGTTGTGAATCGATCAATCTACAAAGATTTGAAAAAATGTTGCAAATTTTTAAATATAATACAAATTTAAATATATACTGATTCAAATATACCTTTTCTTGTTCACTAATGTTTACATTGTTAAAGAGAACATTGGTCAATAACGATGATGCTTGTAAAGTGCAGTTTTGTTCAATTGAAATTCTTGTAGCTTTGAAACTGGCTTCGGTTTCAATAATACCAGCATTTTGGTACTTGCTGTAATGCACAATTGCTTCTCGATACCTTTCGCAAATCTGTTCTGGAGGTAAAATGTGAGGCATACTTGTTTTTACTGTTTCTAGAGCTGAAGGAGTATGTAAGGTGGTAAGGGCTTGTGATTCTCTCCTTGAAAAATAAAAAATTTGTGATGAATATTAAAATTAATTAATATAAAGATAGAAATTAAAACATCTGTCTATAAAATACAATATAAAAATAAAATACACAAGTAAGTCAAAAAGTTTTATCTGTTTGAATATTTAATTTAAACCTTTGTTTTCCTGGACTCCCTTCTTGCAAAGATGAATTTCTTTGTAGTGGAAGACTTCTGCACATATTTGGATATAATATTAATGCTGATGCAGCACATAGACCTTCATAAGCTGCTCCAAGCCATAGCCAGTCGTTGACATTTTGTAAGGTGTTTGCTGCATTACTGTAATTACTCAGAGCATCATTGGGCAGACCTGCTTGAAGGCACAAATCTCCCAAATGTTTTGTTGCGCGTCCCACACACCTCTTACGATTGTTCCTTGACTCGAGATCCAAACCGATAAAGTCCTTCTTCTCAAAAGGTGCCACCAGTAAAGCAACTCTATCTATTTTTTCTCGCGAGCGTTCTAGTCGCTTCGACTCCAAAATGTAGAAGAGTGAATTTAAGCACTCTGACATTTGTCCCTCAAGGTCTGGACAGGAATCATCAGTATAAAAAATGGCAGTAGTCTTAAAATTTTTTGGAGTAGTGAAGGAAGGTGGTGGTTGGTTAAAATTCTCTGACTCAACAGGACCAAATAAAATGCATCTTGAATCATAAAGAGTCTGACTATATTTTACTTTCAGTGTTTCATGAAGTCGACAAAGTTCATTTAGCTCCGTCTGATTTTCATACTTCCCAAAAGTGACAAGACCCAATAGTCTCCGATGTGTTTGAAAGTCCCCCCAATCACTGTTTTCCACAGGATATTCTCGAACGAACCTTGTAGTTATTTCACGTGGTTGACCATTTGGATCAGTGGCTGTAAATCTACTGCCATTCTTAATGATACGTTCACATATTCGTGATATGGTCTTTTGTTTGATTTGTGTACCAATTGGTTTGAGCAGCAATAACAAGGATGCGTGATCATGTGCCGTCTGCTCATAGTCTGGGTACGACATTTTGTTGTCGGGCACAGGGCTCGACAAAATCACGCTTAGTGCTGAGCGCATTTATTACTTGACCACCTCACCAACATCTGCTCTAACATCGATGTTTTTGCAATTTAATTTTGCTGATCAATCAACCTACAAAATTATAACGATTAATAACTATAATGAGTAACATAACCTTGCACTTTATTTATAATTATCACTAGTAGTTTCTCTTTTCGATAAAAAAGTATGCTTAATTCATGGATTATTGGTTTTATGGAGCAGGTATCATTTGCTTTCCAAGCAATTCTGCCTATACATTATAAACAAATTTGCTTTTAATTATACATTAATTTAAATTGCATTTGTATAACACTAGTGTTTAATAATTAATGTGTGCTTTTTATTGCTGAAGGAATTAATTATAATAATAATCTAAAGTCTTTTATTATCAGACAGTTATATTTTATTATACAAAATAGGTACAAAAGAAAATTAAATAAATAATATTATTTCAACTCCTAGAAAATTCAACTTGTAATATATATATTATGTATGCCTTTGTAAACAAAAAGCTACGCATGTTCAAGTGATCTTTATTTACCTCTTTCACAATTTTTCAGACAATTACACAAAAGTATAGAACGCAGAATAATATGTACCAGAGATGAATTGGATAATACTCTAATTTGACAGATGCTACGTAAACTCAGCTGATGATCTGATGCGGCAAACATACAGCTTATTCGCCGCCATTTTTAAATAACTTAATAGACATTATATATGTACATAGGTTCGTTTGGATGTATATATACGATATAAGGATCAAATATAGTGTATGCAACTGGAAACGATTAATATATATATACATTTTCTAATATTATGTGTTTCTTTATTTTATTATTTATCATATGTATAAATATATATATATTCCGTTTTCAATTTTTCAAAATTGATATAGCAATGTCAAACTATTTGCGCATGCGCACATAAGGGCATGGATTTTAACTATATGATAATTTTAAATATATGTAATTTATAAATATATGTTCATATATGTACATACATATATATATATATATATATATATCCTAACAGGTAGAAAATTACAAAGAAATTTTGTTTTTACATTAAGATAATAAAATAGAGAAATAGTGGTATAGTAAAATTTAAAAAAGTACACTCTTTAATAAGGGGGGGTTAGGTTTAGCAACTTCAAAAAATCTATTTTTTTATTATTTTTTTTTAAACGAAAATTCAATTTCTTATAAAAATGTCCTAAAATCTCAGGTCATTTAGAGTTAATAAACTGAGATATGGAGCTATGCGAATACGTGAAAACATTCAACTGATCTCGAATTTTGAAAGAATGATGGCATATAGATCATGGCAAAAACCGTATTGTTATTACTTCATCAACCGACCGTAAAAAGAATGAAAAAATTAAATTTTTGTAATAAAATGGCATCGTTGATTGGGTGAGAGATATATATATATATATATATATATATATATATATATATATATATATATATATATCTATATAAAAAAATATATATATCTAATTATATATATATATATATATATATATACTTCTAAACAACTAATTTTATCTAATCTCATGCGTTTCAGATGATTCTACGATTTATTTTATTAGGGACACCGCTAAGGGGTGTACGTATTTCCGACATCACATCAATGTAGGTACGAGTGACAGTAACTTCGTTGTTTCTTGACATTTTTTAATAAAAAAATTACTGAAGATATTTGAAATGTGACAGAAATAATATGCCAATAAAATTATTACGAGATATTTACTAGTTTCGTCAAACAAAATCATGAAGAAGTGCTCTTTTTTACGAGTTATATATACCTTACCACCCCCCACCCCCGCCACCTTATATATGTCCTCCTATATGCGTCGACTTCTGAACCCATTTTTTGTGAAATCAAAAAGAGCCCCGATTAAGTAGCACTTAAAAATGAGCTCAGAAATCGACTCATATAGAAGGATTTTAGAGGGTACTATATATTCGACAATGAAAACACATCATAGAATGCATTTTAATACAATGTGCAATAAAATTTTAAATTAACTCCATCTCGAATTCATTATAAATAAAGAACAATTGTATGCATTATAAATGTCTTTCACTATAATTTAATAATACCCTGTAAACGGTTCCAATCATCAGTAGAGATAAAATTTGTACACAATAAGTAGAAAAAGTACTCTTTAAGTTATCCTATAGATGCGTTGACTGCAATAAGAATTCACTTTATATATAAGTATATCTCTTGGAGCTCTTTCGGAGCTCATAAAAAATGGGCGCAGAAGTCGACTTCAAGAGTATTTCTTATATCCATTCTGCGTATAACTTTTTTCAGTGTTGATTGGGAAAATTCGTTGGAATTTTTTAAAATTATAATTCATTATTGAAATTCATTCGGCTTGTCATAATTTTTACATTTATATATATATATATATATATGTATATATAGCTTTTGGAATGGATATTTGAATGAATATGAATAGTTAGAAAATAAAAAAAGTTATAATAATGAATTTTCATTTACTGGTTTAAGGTACTGACTTGTATGCTTTGAAATTTTTATGACAATTTAATGCACAATTGAAGAGCACAGCAATGTAATTTTTTCTCATTAAAAAGTCGATATATTTAATTAAAATATGGACGCCATATATGTTAATTTCGCCTCGTTAGTTGAGATAATCCTTAATTTTGATCTGAAACAAAAAACAAAATGTTTTAGAAAACCCTGATGATGGACGAAAAATTATATAATGACCTCGCGAGCGCCATGCTTCTACTGGAGCCGTGGCCACATGGCAAGGCCTCGTTAAATTTTCTATACCAGGGAAGTTTATTATGATACTATATATAGCTTTTATAGAGTATTTTAAAGAGTATTTTAAAGAAAAACTTGAAATTTCATGTTTTTACACAGTTTTAAAATTAAAGTGCATCTTTCTATAAAAAAATCAACTTTAAAATAGCAAGAAAAAAAATATGTAAAAAATTGTTTTTAAAAACAGCAATTATAGCGCCATTTCGCCAAGTCGGTTCAGTAGAATTTTCTCAATTGTGTATGTAAAATGGAAAAAAATGACTTATATATTCAGCATTATACCGAGAGGGCAGTCCCACGCTAATCAGCGATTACATATCCGCCATAGAGTAATTTTTTTTTTTTCGGAGAATAACCTTGACTAATTTATAGTAATCGATTAAGACTTTTTTCACAAAATCGATTATTTTATGGTAAGGAATATATTGTAGATGCGATTTTCGTATAATTTTAAGCAAAAAAATTCGAAATTCGTCAATTACGAAAACGTCAAGAATCCGAATTCAGAAACGTACTCTCATTGAATTCTTTTCAATTTACGTCATTCTTAAAGAATTTGAAAGAATTCATATTTATAATCCTGAATTCTAATTCTTGACGTTTTAATTATTTCAAATAATTTTCAAGGTATATTTTTAGACTCGAAATATTTGCCACTATATATATATATATATATATATATATAGCTTGACATAACAATATTAACACTATAATTAAAAATGAGTCAAACAACAATTCCTTCATTTCATAACTTGATAAATTATTGTTCATGCGAATAAAATCTTATATATATATACAATAAAAACGAGAATATAATGTATTTTATTTATAATTTATAATAAGTGCTCCGAAATATACATGTCTTATAAAATCTTTGTTTTTTATCTTAATTTTGATCAAATAATTTTTAATTGCGAAAAATGTATAAATAATTTCAAAACCAGCTCATTAATAATACGTAAAGATATACATACATATATTTAAAAATATTTAAATATATATAAAGATATATTCATAATATATTTAAAACAAGAAACTATATACACACACACACACACACATATAAAAAGATAAAGATAACCCGTTTACTCAGAAGTTAATTTTATGTACGTTTATAGATTTTTTTTTTATACAAATTAAGAGTTTGTAGGCGCCATATTGGAGCCGCCATATTATAGTTTTGGCAAAGGCGCTCTCGGCATTTCAAAGTATATATATGCGTCAAGTTTTAAAATTAGCCCTTTTGTTCAATTTTTTCTGTTGCTGTATACATATATATATATTTTGGTCGTAGCACTGATCCAGATGACGTGGATCGTCCTATACGCATATATTTTTATATATATATATACTTTATTTTATTATTTTTATGGGAAAAAATTCTCGCTAATCGACGATAGGTCGCAGTAAACGAAATAGTAGGCAAATGTTGAATCAAAATTCGCAGAAGTGAATAATAGTTATTGTACAGAATAAGTACAAAAAGTATACCGTACATATTTTCGCGTATTTATGACCTTCTATATATATTATGCGTCGATTTCCGAATTTTTATTATTACGTCTTTTAGGAGTATAAACTCTTTTCGAGTTCAAAAAATCAACTCAATATAACAAAATAAGGATCGAGGGCTTAATAAAATACTACTTTTTACGTACTTTCTATATCCAACTTTTTATCTCTGATGATTGCAATATATATTTACGTAAGATAATTATATATTATATATGAAATGCACGGAATTATATTTGATAAGATTCTACTATTTTTACTCAACAAATTCAGATATCGGAGTTTTAAAACGCATCGTCGTTATTAAAAAGAGTGAATAATATATACGCATATATATATAGATATATTATTCAGTATAAGTATTTACACGAGCTGAGTCACACATGTATAAAACCCAAGTCGGCACGTATCTGATTTACGCGAACCGGCGAACGCAGAAACGAAATATCAAAATCACAGCAATAAGATCTTAAAGTATATAGAGGATATAGAGGATAAGAATAGAAAAGGATGGAGCGAGTGAATCAGCGCTAATTGCTCGTGAGATGTCGCTGCAGTCGTCTGCGCATTAATTTCTGATTCCGTACGTTCCGTACGCAAGCTTGTGTATATATTTGTATACATGCTAACTTTATATCGTTTATATCTGACTTTATATGAAAGGCGGCTATGTAGTATTATATGTATGTATATGTATATACATATATATTCTACTCCGCACCCCCTGACCAGAGACGCCCGAGACCTCATGAGGCCTGACCCGAACCGAAATTCTACTCCGAACTCCGAAAGCTCCGCGAAGTGTATAAGAGCCTAACCCTCTCGACCCCGCACTACCTCAACGTTGCTCCCTCGTCAAGGACCTTCGCGGTCATTTCGCGGTCTTATTGTACTGCCAAATATATATATAGTGCCACGCACGTTCTTATTTCAATTGAAATCACGACATTTCCGAATCCAATTTGCTCAACAATCTTCTCATCATTCTGGGTCGACCTTTCAAATGAGACAGAAGCAGGCAGATGAGGTGAGAAAGTGAACCGAGCTTACTTGTATTTCTCCCCCTCTTCTATATCGCGCTTTCTTCACCTTCTGGTATTTTGTGTGTACATATACAATTGCACTGGAGTTTACTCATATAATACATAAACACGCACAGAAGCGCGTCATATATAAGGGGAAATCGTCTTACTATTGTTTGTCGTTTTATCATTAAAGGAAACGGACTGACGGGATCGCAAATTATGCAGATTGAACGTCAGCATCGGGTGAATTCGGCCGGTTTCAAGGTTATCAAAGAGGATTCAAGTTTGGGAAGGAATCGACGGGTGTCGTTGCCTGTGAGGAAAATGACAAAGGATGGGTGTGAACGTTCCTGCTAATGAAATTAACCGCAGTGGAGCTAAGAAAGTTCGATCTTGATGAAAAGATCCATCGAGGCACACCGCCTCTTTTATTTTCAATATCTTGTTCGGTAAATCTTTCAAAACGGAGCGTCGTAAGTACGCAAGACTCCGAAAGAAGATGAGTCTGAGCATATCCAAGTTCTTCTCCAAGAAGAAGAATGCTAATCACCAGCAAGCAGTTGATACTGTGGCGGAGATTGGCTTACCAACAAACGTCTCTCATAAGTTTCACGTTAGTAAAAATGCTAAGACGGGTCAAGTGGAAGGCTTGCCAGAATCTTGGATTAGATTACTCAATGCTCAAATCTCTAAATCGGAGCAAAATGAACATCCAACAGCAGCCTTACAGGCAATAGTGTATTATAATTATACCCAAGTTGTCAAGGCGACACCTTTACAAGAAGTTTTTAAACCATTTGTCACTGTAGATAGAATTGAAGAAGAGTCGCAAGAAATTGATAAAATGGCTAAAAAATGCAAAGTACAAACAACTGCGGATGATCCGACATCTGGTTCTTCGACAGAGAGCCAGGTTCAGAGGCCACCACCAGTACTGCCACCTAAAGTGAACAAGCCACCAAAACCAACACCAAGGCAATTTGTCGAACGAAAAGAAAAGACTTTAACAGAAATTCTTGACGAACTTACCATCAAAGAGGAGGTGGAAGAACCACGAGTAACCGAACCCTTTATAGAGAATAATCGTAGTCAGTATGAAGAAGAAAGCCCGGTTCTAAGGAGGAAAACAACTAGTTCTTCGCCTAGACCCAGTGACGAAGAAGTATACGAAGAGTTGAGACGTTTTTGTCAAAATGACGATCCTTATCTTCGTTTTGAAAGAAGCAAAGAGGTAGGGGCTGGTGCTTCCGGTACTGTTTTTATAGCAACCGATCTTATGAATAGTGAACGCGTAGCCATTAAGGACATTGATATGTCGAAGCAACCAAAGAAAGAGTTAATCCTCACTGAGATTAAGGTCCTGAAAGAATTTCAGCATCCGAATCTAGTGAATTTCTTAAATGCTTATCTAGTCGACGAACATCTATGGGTAGTAATGGAGCTATTAGAAGGTGGCCCGTTAACTGATGTTGTCACCGAAACTGTCATGAAAGAGGCACAAATTGCAGCTGTTTGTCGTGAAGTGCTCAAAGCCATTAGTTTCTTACACTCAAAAGGAATTATTCATAGAGACATTAAATCTGATAATGTGTTGCTGGGAATGAATGGCGCAGTAAAAGTCACAGATTTTGGTTTCTGTGCTAACATAGCTGGTGATGAAAAACGTCAAACAATGGCAGGAACTCCATATTGGATGGCACCAGAGGTCGTTACAAGAAAGCACTATGGAAAGAAGGTTGATATCTGGTCATTGGGCATAATGGCGATAGAGATGATTGAAGGTGAACCACCCTATATGAAAGAAACTCCATTGAGAGCTTTGTACTTGATCGCTGCAGTAGGTAAACCATTGATTCCTAGGTGGGAATCACTGAGCACAAAGTTTCAAAATTTTTTGGAAAGGTGTTTAGCTGTTGAAGTTGAAGACAGAGCTTCGGCGGATGAATTATTGGCTCATCCCTTCCTTGATAATTGCGCAGAATTGTCTACATTAAACCCACTAATTCGAGCAGCTCAAAAAATACTACACAAGTCTTTTAATGATTAGCATTATTAAGTGAACAATTTATCCAGAATCAGCAATAGAATAGAAGTAAATAATAGTGTGTATATATAGTGCCTATAATTGATGATGTGCAATGTCACAATCGTGGACCATCTCACAAAAGTTATCTTCTTTGATGAATCATATTAGTTATTTAATATAGGTTGCAAAGAATTTAATATGATAAAAATGAAGTGCCAGACCGTTAATTCATTTCATAATAGTTCACGTACAATTTTTCTTACGTACAGTTTATATGAACATATTTTAAGAAGTGCAACAATCACATGAAGAGATTTGTTCCTATAAGGAATCAAGTATGTTGTACTTATAGTTTGTCAATAACAAAGTTTTTATACCTGTGTAGATCATCAGGGATACAGAGCTGCCAAAAGTGCTAATTAGAAGTGTGTGCATAACTTAAAAGGTCATGTTGTCCTTTGATATCAATTTACGAGTAAGAGCAGCTTGTGTAGCGACAGACGGAATGTTTTCAATTATGTTTGTTGAGATTCTAATACTATGTAATCTTGCAACAGGAAATGTATTAGAAGAAGTATTACTATGCACAACAATGGACTATGTGCGGTTTACTGCTGCATTTTTTATAAACTTTTCAAGGGACAGTCATCGATGATTGCTTTTTTATGGATTTAATAAATTTGTAAAAATATACATACTCATTTTATATATTTTAATGGACAATGTCACCATGTGCCTAAGAGCGGGTAATGCTCATGAATTCTATGAAATGCTGAATGGTACTATTAGTCATATTTTAATAGTATTTGATTTGTAAAATTGTATTTTAAATAATTGACGAATTACATGAAATTAAAACAACAAAATGTTTTCTTACATACCCAATTCCCTTTCTGTTAAGGAAAGCAACATTTAATTCACCGCTTGGGTAGCATGATTTGAGAACATTTGGTTTAGAGTGGAGATAAGTTCTTGCTTGGTGCGAAGAACCAAATTAGTTTTGCAATGAAAATTGAATAAAATTTGTTATTGAGTCCAGTAATTCAACAATAAATACTTTATTTACAATATGGATCCACATATTTTGATGGCAGATTCTCTGTAACAATATTTCATTCACTTTTAGATGGTTTTGTTTTTAAGAGACATTCTTTGTACATTATACATATTATTATTAATTGATTTCACCAGTTGATCCAATTTTTACTAGTTGTATTTATAGCGTTCTACTTATATTATTGCCCTAGTAATCTCAATGTTCCATTTAGAACTGCAATCAATTAAGAACTGATTTTATTCGCTAGTTATTACCGTTTCGTTGCCCAGTCGTGCAATTTGTACACCTTAAGATATTCTTTGGCATTAAAAATTGCAGTAATATTACCTAATGCAACTCGGTAACTGACTTGGATCGGTCGCAGTTTCCTACAATTGCTTCTAAAGTGGCGACAAATTAATTTGTACAATTTATAATTTAATGAGTAACTTTGAGAGTCCTCCCTGAAATAATAATAAATATTTATCAGTTTTTATAGGTTTCATATTGTAATTATTATATATTTAGTTAAAGAAAAATTAAAGTTTTTTTTTTTAATTTGGTCATTTTTAATTTATTTTTATTTTATTCAGAAACCATTTCTAAATGTAGCAATGACGTATTCATCGTCTCGCAAAGATGTCTATTGCGTAAGGCAATTTTGACAAAAATATTTACAAATACATCTTGTATTATCTATTTTAGTATCCTTATCTAAATTCTACAAACTAGTATTCATAATTCTAATATTTATTTACGTAATAAGTAAGTGTCAAATATATTTTCTTAATATATTAGACAAGTAATAAAATAGGAATAATAATGCCAATAACATTAATAACAATAATAATATGGAATAACAACTTACTAAAGTTACTATCACTCGTGATGGCGCTGATGTCTGTGAGCTTTACCAACCGCTAAGAACGACGGTTCTTCAAGCACCGCTTGTAAAACAGACAAGAAATCGGCTGCCTGTTCTTCGTCGATTGCTCTCCTGTCGTATGATAACGTGACTAACATTTCCGTGTTTGTGTCCATCGTTGAGGCTGCAATATAGTGAATAATTTTACAATCCTTTTAGAATTTATGTTCGTTACTTTTCTAAGTAAGCCTTACCTAAAACTTTACGTCCTGTTCCTACCGCAAGGATGGCAGTTTGAGGTGGATTTATAATCGCAGAAAATTGTTTAATACCAAACATACCAAGATTAGAAATGCTGAAAAGAAAAAAATGAATAGTTGAGATACTTCTCGTTAAGAAATTTATAACTTTTGTTATTTAATATTTATGTAAAAAAAAATTTACGTAAAAGATCCCCCTTGAAATTCATTCGGTTTAAGTTTTCCGTCTCGCGCTTTTCCAGCTAACGTTTTCACGTCATTTGATATTTCACCAAGACTCTTAGAAATAGCATTGAATACAATTGGAGTAATTAGGCCTGTAGGAGCTGCCACTGCGACGGAAATGTCCACGTTTGGTACGTGAGTAATCTTGAAAAAATTATTAATTTTAAGCACTTTAAGATTTTTTCTTTGTCTTCTTTATCAAATTTCTCATATTAAAAAAAAAAAAAAAATTCTTTCACACCAAATAAAGCAATCACGATATTTTTTTATAATATGCAAATTTGTTACCTGGCCATTTTGGTACAATGAGTTGATATCTGGGCATTCTGAAAGTGCGTGAGCAACAGCTTTAATAATAAAGTCATTCACTGATACTTTCACATTCTCTGCTTGAAGTTTGCTTCGAATTTCGTTTACTTTGTCCATTTTAATATCAATAGTGGCATACGAGTGAGGTATATTACTCTGAAAAGTTAAAACAAAACTGATCACTGGCATGAATGAAATGATGGCAAACTATATTGTTATTTTTGCATAAGCTTTTATAATTATTAAAAAAGGGCAATTTTCTTTTTCTCAATATCTAGCTCAATTTGTAAGGTGCATTTTGTTTCGAGTCATTGAATTACTTAGAATACCTTAGATTCACTAAGTCGCTTGGCAATTACACCTCGAATGTTGGATACAGGAACATCGGTAAATGTAGATGGACCGCCGACATATCTTGATGGAGCAGCGGAATGACTAGTTTCTGTGGTCATTTGTGCAGTTTTTGATGGGGTTGATGGTACCGCTGAAATAATATACAATAAAGTCCTATTTATAAAAATAAATGTAAAGAAACAAATAAAAATTTTGAATGCAAATAATTAAAACTTACCAGATTTTAAATCGACCTTATGGAGGTTCTGCGATTGAATATATGCCAAAACATCGCCTTTCAGTAGCCGATTTGGTCGTCCAGTGCCTTTTATCGATCCAGAACTCAATCCATATTCTTCCAAAAGTCGTTTTACGGCTAGCCCATATACTCTGAAGTTGTGGAGTAAATTGACACATTTATATATAAACCGATTTAAGAATGTCATAGGATAAAGAAAAAATTTTAAGAACTTACTGCCCACTCGCTGGAGGAAGTTTCATTGGAGCTGCTGCTGGCGGTTTTGCGGAAGATGGCTTCGGAGCAGCTGCTGGAGCTGCTGGAGTGGATGTAGTAGCTGCCGGAACAACGACTTTGGAAATATCCATTCCTTCCTCTACCGTTATTGCGATCATTTTACCCACTTCAACTTGACTTCCTTCTGGAGACTTTCCACAAATATTTTTTTAATTAATATTTGATGTGTGTAATTTCAATTACTATATGTGTCTAATTATTGTTTCATCAACATAGCTTTTTTCATACTTTTATCAAGGTTTAAATAATTATTCAGTTTTTGGTTAAATTACTAATTAGCCAATTACATTCAAGGAAATAGTTTCATCTCTGACTCAGTTTGAATCGATATTGGTAAAAACAATGCATGGTGCAAAACATTTTAGATTTTATATTTATTATAATAAAATAGGAAAATTGTTTACCAAAATTTTTGCAAAAACTCCTTCTTCCTCAATTTCAAATGTCATAACAGCCTTGTCTGTTTGTATATCTGCTATGGCATCACCAGGTTGAATTTTATCACCTTCTTTTTTATACCATTTAATGATTGTTCCTGTTACCATTGTTGGAGATAGAGAAGGCATAGGAATATTTTGCCTAGGAAAAGTTTATGTGTTATTTTTAACAATTACATAACTTTTATTCGTTTATTGAAATATATTATAATTAATTTTTACCCACATATATCGATTAATTAAAAACTAATAACTTTTTAATCATTTTTATCTCAACACTTAAATAGCTAAATATTTTTATTTATCATCAAGATTTAAAAACGACATTGTTATGCATTATTAAAATGTGACTTACTGTCCAGGTGGTGGAGGACCAGAAGCTCCTGCTGGGCTGACAGGTGCAGGTGCAGCAGGTGTACTAGGTGATGGTTGAGAAGGAGCTGCAGCGGCAGCTCCTGATGGCATTTCAACTGCTTTCCAGTCTTCACCACGTTCCACAGTAAGTGCTATCAACTCTCCTATTTTGACATCTTTTGTTCCTTCTGGAACCTATTTGAAAGACACATCAAGTATCTTCAGAAAGCATTTTTATGAAGTATACTTTTGGGTGCTTTAACTTACAATGATTTTAGCCATGATGCTTTCGTCATCGTACTCTAGGCCCATGACTGCCTTGTCAGTTTGAATATCTGCTATTGCATCACCTGGCTGAATCTCATCTCCTTCTTTTTTTAACCATTTTACGATGGTTCCTGTCTCCATAGTCGGTGACAGCGAAGGCATACGCACTTCCTTCCCTTTGACTAGAACATTCACTTTATATCAACGTTCGAAGTGGCAAGAATTAATCGCAATTGCAAAAAACATAACATATCATTGAAGAAATAATTTCAACAGTTGATTTTGCAAAATAATCTTCATTTTTATTGAAAAAATAAGTATTTTGTATATTTTCTGACATTTTTATAGATTGTTGCATAACAAAAATCGGAGCAATTCAGCACAAACAAATGCAAAAAGAATATAGTACTTTCAACTTGACAAATCGCGGCAAAAAACATTAATCTAAAAGGGTGAAACAAATTTAACAGGCTAATTTGGCTAACATAGAAAAGGTGACTTTAAAGGAGAAACCTAACCTAGTCGCAAGGTAAAGTCAATTTACTCGGGATAAAATAAGAAAAAGTCTCACCATCGAGGATAACGCTCGTATGAAAACATAATCGCGAATATGTCGACGGCACGTATATGCAAGGTCCTGCTCCTTTTGCGAATTGTACTGAAAACAGGCCCACTCTGCACCTTATCAATTGCGCCATTTTTGACGTCGGCGCAGTGTTGCCACAATTGAAAGCAGCGGTTCCGCAATACTATTGTACATACACATATATACCGTACATACATATATACTGTACACACTTATGCATATACGATTATATCAGGACGGTGACCGTGGTGACGGTGTGACTATACGTCGATTACTTATCTGCCACGGAGGCGCCATGGTGTTTGGTGGTGTTTGGCGGGATGGCGGGATTTGGGAAAGATTAATTATAGAAACATAAGCTTATGTTTATATCGCTCCTGTAGGAGAGCGAATAAAGATGAGATGTATCAAATATCAGAAAGGAAATGACAAAAATTATATATTTCCGTGATTTTTATCTCAAAGCTTAAGAATATCTAAATTTAAATTTTCAAACACACACGAAAACAGTTGGTATCGCGAGTCGATAGTCGCCATGGTTGCCACAAATGCCATAATTACACGTGCAGTGTCAACATGTCAATGTCATATGTATATATATAATTACGTGCTTGCAGTTGGTTACCCTGCTCGTCGCCCAAAACTATGCTATACACATATACGTATAGAATATTATATAATTGCGCTGAATATATATTTTTTTTAATCTGCTGCTGCTTATATGTTGCTGCCCAGTAAACGAAAATGGATTAAAAGGGATTAAAACTGTTAGACAAATTACGTGATTGGCTTATATCGGCCAATCAAATCGGCCAATATCATGTACGAATCGAATCACAATGACATGATTTTATAGTATGTATGTGAATAGGGCCTGAGCACACCAAGCATCGAACGCGAACTCGAACGCGAAGGATAATTTTGTCCTCTTTCATCCTATAACAAGGTAGACAAGGACCACAAGGACGAGTACATCCTTTGAGTGCGAGTTCGCGTTCGATGTTTCATTGTGCTGAGTGCTCAGGCCTATATAATGTATCGTATTTGAACTGAGTCACATGTCCACTGTTTCCATGGTGTAATAAGAATATACATCATGTACTGTTCTATATACATAGATATATATAGATATATTTATATATGAGCCAGTGCGGTTAATTTTGTGCGACAATTTGTTAAAAGTGAGGTTATACTTTTTTTTTTATTTATTATATATATATATATATATACTTATTACTTAATAAATATAATAGGACATGCCAGGTAAATTCAAAGAATTTAACAATCTCGGATCGAGACAAAAAAGAAGGAGATTGGAAAATATTAGATGTAATCGGGCGTTTGCGGCTGGAAATAATAATAATGAACGACAAGGGTCGTCTAATTTTCATGATGGACTAGAAATTATATCAGATGAGCAGGTTGATTCGAATAACCTGGAACACGATAACGAGGTCCGTAGTATTGAATTACAAGAAACAGAAGTTGAAGGAGATGAGGAGATACAGGAAAGAGCAGATGATGAGGAGGAGACAGCGGACATTGGAAATGATGAACAGGTAGAGGAAAATTACATCGAAGAAGAAATTAATGTCGATATGCAAAATCGTGAAGATCTACGCTTGACAACATTGAGAAATGTCCTTCTGTCCAACAACTTTTCTCACAGTCAAGGAAATAAGATTTTAAAAACCTTAAGGACATTTCCATTTAATCTTAATTTCTTACCGAAGAATATAAGAAGTTTGCTAAAAACTCCTGCTTCGATTGCTGATGGTGTTATTGCAAATGTCTCCGGTGGTGAATATTTACATCTTGGTTTCAAAGACAACTTGATAAAAAAATTGAATAATATACCGGAACACATTTTACTGGATAGAGTAATAATAGATTTCAATATCGATGGTGGTTCACTGCATAAATCTGGAAAGGGACAATTTTGGCCAATTCAATTTAGAATTTTTAATATTTCAGATAAAAGGCCTTTGATAGCTGGTGTTTTTAAGGGTGACCATAAACCGAAAGATCCTTTCGAATTTTTAAAACCATTTGTAACTGAATTGCGTGCAATTCACGAAGAAGGTGGAATTATGGTCCGGAATAAATTGTTGCCACTACATATTCGATGTTTTATAGCTGATGCACCAGCAAGAGCATTTATCTTAAACCATTACGGTCATACATCTAAACATGCATGTTCAAAATGCAAAGTAGAAGGTCATCATCTTTCAGAGAGGCAACGAGGTATTATGACTTTTACAGGAACTACGCATGTTTTAAGAACAGATGAAGATTATAAACATATGATTGATGAAGACCATCACAAAGGTCCGAGCCCATTAACCGATATCTTAGGGCTGGTATCTCAAGTTCCTTTTGAAAGTCTCGATCTGATATATCTAGGATGCATGAAAGAAATTTTAACTGCTCTTATCGTAGGAAAATATAGTTGTCAAAAACTAAGTGGTAGGAAGATGAATATTCTTGATTCAAGAATGGCAGCATTAGAAACATACTGCCCTTCAGATTTCAATCGTCGACTA
This sequence comes from Trichopria nigra, assembly GCA_030522945.1. Lineage (NCBI taxonomy): Eukaryota > Metazoa > Arthropoda > Insecta > Hymenoptera > Diapriidae > Trichopria > Trichopria nigra. The sequence goes on from JAPYZR010002142.1 coordinate 18,621, forward strand.
AAAAAATTTACTGAATTCAATAATTTTGAAGGAACTGAATACAGACAATTGTTGCTTTATACTGCTCCAAGTGTAATGAACAGTGTCATAAGCGATGACTGCTATCAGCACCTTCTAATTCTCCATTGTGTTGTTCGTCTTTTACATTTTACAAATTTGACAGATAATATGTTGATTTACTCTGCAGTTGCATTAGAAAAATATGTTTCTTTATGTGAAGTGGTATATGGGGAAGAATTTTTATCATACAATGTCCACGGTCTTTTGCACATGGTAGCAGATGTGAAAATGTTAGGCCCGCTTGATACTTTCAGTGCATTTTGTTATGAAAACAATATGCCTGCCTTCAGACAGTTTATAAGAAAGCAACATCTTCCGCTTCAACAATTTCATAAAAGAATGTGTGAGCTTAACAATTCTGCCATCGTAAATGACAATACTATTTCCGAAATCAGCGCTTCAAAAATTCACGTTGAAGGACCTCTTCCTTCCATATTTCAAAACTCCACATGTAGACAATATAAGAAAATTCAGATTGGTTCTACGGTCTTTTCAACATCTGTGCAAGATAACTGCTGCGTATTAAAAAATGTTGAAATCGTCATTATACGAAATATTGTCAAATACAGAGAAAGAATTAAATTTATCATTAATAAATTCCAGACAGTGACACCATTCTACAATGTCGGATATACATCAGACGTCGTAGGTATAAATGTGTGCAAAAATATATCACCTATGTTACATGTAGTGGACCTGTCCGATGTTCAGAGAAAATGCTACAGAATGCCAAAATGGAGTAGTATTGAGGGAGAAGAGGAAAGAATGCTGGAAAATGAATACGTATGCGCAACTCTGCTCTCGGATATTAAATTGCCAGATTCTTACTAACAAACTATAATAAAGATTTTAAGATGACAAATGAATAAGGAAAACCTCTAAATAAACAAAACGCGCTGACCAATCTACCTATGGTGGTGTGGAGACGAGTTCAACACAACATAAGATCAAATACTATATATATATAGTTTAATTCTAATTTGAATAGTCAAAGAATTTTAGGCGAGCGAGTGTAATAATGAATGTATAAAAAAGAGTTGAATTGTCAACAATTGAATTCTAATGGAGATATTTATAGTGATTTTGAATTTTGTGACAATTACAAAAATAAAAATAAAAAAGATGTACAGAATATAAATTAAAAATTTTCGTATCGCGTTCCCCAATGAGAAGCGGTAAAAAGTTTTGGGGCTCCTTTTGAGTTCATATAATATGATCTAAGATATCGACGCATGGGAGAATTTAATGAGTATTTTTTAATAATCATTCCGTCCAAACATTTTCCTCTTCTCATTGGGACTCACTCAAAGAAACAGGAAAGTATGAATTTAACCATAATCAAAGCCAAAACGTTCTTCAGAACGAGTACAAAAAGTACTCTTTAAGTCTTCTTATGCGTCAGCCATTCTGAGCTCAGAATAAAAAAATTCTTTTTTAAGTATGTCTTTATGTAGGAGCTATTTCTGGGCACAATCAGAAGAATGAGCTCGGAAGTCGACGCAACGAAGGACTTTAAGAGTACTTTTTGTACTTATTCCGTACAACTTTTTCCTTTGTTGATTGGCATATTTAAATTTGTTTGTGTCCCATGTCGAATTAATAGAATATGAATCGAAGAGGATTTGATCGATATGAAATTTTAATCATTGAAAATTAAAAAATTGTTAAAAACTTTACGACTGCGACTTGAATCTAGAGAAATTAAAAATAATAAAGTCATTTTACTATATTAAATTAATTAATAATTAATAATTATTTAATTATTTTATTTATCTTTATATTACATAATTCTGAAGAGGATCCGCACTTTGAATCGAAACGTCATATTTTATTTTTAATTTTTAATTTAGTAAAATGACAGTTTATTATTTTTAATTTCTCTAAGTTCATGATTTTGTTTTGAAATTATTGAATAATATAGAATTTACGATTATAAAACAGATGTAAATAAATTGTTTTTAAACGGTTTTAATTAATTTTTGAATAGAATTTGGATTAGAAACGTTTTTATTGTTTGACCTAATCACATTTTATACATAAAAAATGTTAGTTTTGAAAACTTATTCGCATATTCGTTAGTTTAATACTTTTACTACAGTGAGATTGCATAAATGTTATCTCGGTTTCAATAGTATATATTATACCAATTTTGAAATCTGTTACAATTTTTATCAATATGATGTTACAAAAAAAAAAAAAAACTACACGAACATTAATATCTTATCTACAGGAAAAAGATGACCTTATTTGTTATTTAACAGTCTTCTTTTTATTATTTTGTAACATTGACTCAGTGTGACCCAAGTAGCACTTCTCGCATTCACAACTTTCATGAGGTTATCGACATTATTCGAATTAATCAATGAACAAAATGATTTGTGAACGAAATTCCTTACTTTATGGACTTTAGATATGAACTCTAGTCGTTTTCTTCTTCGATATTTAGATATAACATTACACATCTGAATATCGAATAGATATAACAAAAGAGATTTAACGGCTGAAAATTTTTAAACGATTAAAAGAGACGTGTAGCGAGTAATTCATCTTATTTGTAATTATTTTAAACAAAAAAATAATTGAAACGTTTAATAACAAAATAATTCTGTAATTTTTCGTTGTTAATAGTTTAATATTATATATTTACTAAAAAAAAGCACATGTCATTTTCAAAGTGGACTTTTATTATAATTTTACTTTCAACTTATTATTCTAGTATACAATGCAACATGTCGCCAATGGAAGACTGATTCTTATCTTTAAAGTACACAAAATATACTTTTACACATGATCAATCAGGATAATCTGGTTGGTCGCTAAATAATTCGCTGATATAAAAACTATTTTATTACGTCATATAAATAATATGAGGATTGGCAAGTGTCTTTTCGTTTTCACGATCAGAAAAATAAAGAATGACAGTTTTATCATCTTCAATAACTATACGAATACCTCGTAGACCAATAGATATTATTTGTATTGTAAGTTTTCAACTACTGTCATCCATAGATCACAAAAAAAACGAATCAATTTGTTTCGATTTTTTCTTTACAAAGATTTACGAATTCTTCAAGAATAAAATATTCGGTTAAAAGCTAAAAACCACATCATAATGAAACGGTGCAACTGTAATCATTATTGATGCACCGATTACAAAATGTCCTGATATTTATCCAAACTCAAAAAGAATATTCTAAACAACAGCTGTGTAAATTGATTGGCGTATTAATCATTCTCTTGCGTTTACATTTTCCGTCGCTTCACATTACCTTCATGATGTAAGATTATCTCTACGCACATTATACTCTGTCGGTGAACGAGATAGTTTTTTAAACTATACGATTTAGTACTGATCGTAAATATTGTTGTGAATTCAAGATCACAGTAATCGCCGACGCAATCACACTGGCAGTGGCCGAAAAAAATTGACCTCGAAGATTAAAACTATTAACACTACGCTAAAACGGTGCACCGGGTGCTCCTTTATGTACAAACACTTTGGGAATCACACACGTCGCTCCTATATACACATGCGTCACTTTGAGAAATTCGTTCGTGAGATTATGAGGTCTTTCCTCGGTCAAGTCTGAATTAGTCGTTGCATCCAACTGTCATCCCGAAAACGACTTGAAGTCGCGTCGGGTTGAAAATAAATAAGAATGATGCTGCGGAAATCAGGATGGCTGATGCGTACAATTAACATTATGGTAGTCCATTGTCTCGTTGACTGGTCACACACTTGTATACACTGAACACGGACGGACGTGATCGGTCTCTCAAGCATTAATCGATGCTCTGGGACCAAGGGTGATCGATGTAACCGTATTGAATCTCCGTTAAAGTTTTCAGGAAAGCTTTATGTACTGGATTCGGATGGTCCAAGGTTGGCAGATAAAGGTCTTGGCCTACGAAGTCGATGTAGGAAACGGGACTTACGATACAAGCGGTACCCGCGCCGAACAGCTCCAGTAACTGTAATTAATACAATACTTTAATACAATTTAATACAATTTAATACACTTTAATACAATTTAATAATAGAATATAATTTATAATTAAAAGTTTGATCAAACGTTTCCCCTCCATCGAATTGATCGCTATATTCCAACTACACCCATATGTAAATGAAAAATTAATCTTCTACCTACCCTGGTAAAAAAGTGGATAGAATCTTATAGAATCGTATTCCAATTCTATCCGGATTTTAAAGAAACGGATAGAAATGGATACACTTTCTATACATTTCTATCCGTTTCTTTAAATTGGATACAT
>JAPYZR010002143.1:0-25064 GCA_030522945.1 Trichopria nigra
AGTCTAGTATCTGGTCAGTTTACTGACCAGTTCCCGACTACAAATGGGGCTGACTAGCTGGATCCCGATCAAATCCCGAAATCAATTTCTACACGGGTACAATAAGGTTAAATCATTAATGACAGGAAAGATTTTGCAAATAATTTGTTTATTCTGGAAATGTTTACCGATATAAATTAAAGATCAATTTTGGAATAAATTGTTTATAACAATTTGTAAATTCATTGAAGTGTCGCTTATACTATAGTGGCCTTGTATATTGTCTATTGTAATATCCATTATCTAGAAACTCAACGTGACTTATAATTTAAGATTAAGAGAATTATCTCAGTAATGAAGAAACAAAGCACTGTTATTAATGAGAAGAGATTGGTTTTCAAATCGAATTAAGCCGGTTGCCGCGGAGCAAAGACTAACATGTCGTTGCACGCGTATGCAAATGTGGAACGCAGTATGTTCAGCTGCGAACAATTACCACGTGCTCTTTATGGTAAAACTTTATATCGTGTTCGATATCCAGAGATCAAAGCTTCGTGCATCCACATTGTACGAGATAGATGGTATTGGCACTACTAACAGCATCATCGATACGCTTCGTTCCATAAAAATCCTTCAAACTCACCAGCTTTTGCACGAGCACTTAGAGGTTACACATTTTACGGAACTCCACTATAATTGATTCTCGAATAGAATTGAGTTTTCTATAGCATTGAAATCTACTGCAATATGCATGGTTCATAACTCAAAAGTAACATTTTCAATCGCAGATATATTAAATTTTTGCACAATTTTGCATAAAGGAATGTTATTCTATTTACTGCACTACTGCACACTGAATGAGACAGAGATGTATTTAATCAGTTCTGTAGTATGATAAGTACACAAGGATATTTGATACTCGAAATTCGATCATATCTTAGAAAAGTGAAATATACTTTGTTGTAAAACCATTTAACGTTCCCGTTTAAGTTTGACAATTTTTTGATAGATTAATGATAGTTATAATTAACTACACTTAAACATTTTATAAACAGAGGTTTGTTTTGTATTAGGTGGTTGTACATTTAAAAATATATAATAAAATAGAAAAATAATAGTTGACCTATTGAATGAAACATAAAATTTAATACACCAATTATTCATGTCGTACAATTTTTTCAGACCACCGATTTTAAAACTTCAAATTAATATTGTAATCAGACAGAACAAAAGAAAGGTTGAACATTCAACGAATACGGTGTTGACTTTTGTCTTTTCTTCTGATCAATTCATGTTAAATTTGTAGACGATTGCATTCATGAATTTATCTCCTATCAAAGACATAACCAAAGCCTATATGCAGAGAGTTGTTGTATAATACGGTGATATTGTTAAAATATGCACACTTCATATACAATTTTAAGTTTCTCAGATCCAAACTTTATATTGAAGGACATCTGTAACAAGTAAAAATGCTCCCATTTCACATGCGTAAAATGTGTACACGGAGAAAAATTTTCTTGTAAATTTTACCATACCGACATTTTGAGGTCAGACTTTCGTCATGATAAATATTGATAAGAAAATTTGTCTCCGTGTAATTATGCTTTAAGTTGTAGGAATAAAGTTGTATATTATATATGGATTTATTCACATATGTAATTAATTTATTTGTTTTAAAAATTCTTTCATGGTCATGCATTTCTAATTACTGCGTGTTTTTAACCATGAAGAACATCTGGTAAACAGCTTGTCTTGAGTATAGAAGAGCATTTATAAAAATTAAATTAATTCATTTCAAGATTAATTTTTGTCAAATTTTAACGTTCTCTATAACTGCGTTCCTGTTGTTTCGTGATGAAAATTTAAATACTGCAGAATAAGTAGTGCAATATTAATAAGTGTCGAAAAATGTCCAGAGCAAGTCGTCCTATAAACATAGTATGATGGCCTATTTTCTCTCAGAGTCATAAAAGTGCATTTACAGACGATCATTAAAAATTAACAAAAATAATATTTGAAAAGGACCATCTTGACGAAAACGTCACTTTTTAATTCTCATTCCAAACGGCCATTTTAATATTCCCACTTCTGTCACAATGTCATATTATTTTATGAAATGAGTCGCGACAAAGAATCATCACGAATTAAATGACCAAAGTAATTTTATTTACAATATTATTATCGATGAATTATCTTTACAAAGTACTAGAACAAAACATTGACTCTATCATCGGAGACCTGTATATTCGCATTATTTATTTCCGAAAATGCATCAAGTAAAATCCTCTTACATTAATATATGATAATGTAAATAACCCAAATAACCTAATGTATGCCGGTTATTATAAAACAACTCTCGAAATGAATATCATTGAAAATCGGCATTTTAACATACATACTGAATGTTGTGATTTGCATGCTTTGATATTTATAATCAACATCGTATGCACTCAAATAAATTAAAAATGAAAACCATATAACGTAAAAACAAAAGTTATATAGAACTGCAAAACATTGACTTTTTCAATTATTTTTTTTTATATCGTTTTAAAATAAATGGTCATTTTATTTTATTTCTGAAGCGTGTTTTATTGTTTTATTTCGATATAAGATTTTCAATCTAAATATTTTCAATTATTAATAGAACTGAAGTGAATGTTTAGAAGACCAAAAATTTAATTTAGAGTTTACTGAACTAGATTATTCTGTATTTTTATTTTTTATCAGTCAATATAATATAATGTCTATACGGACTAAGTCAGGTTGTTTATATATGTATTCTCAGTTTAATTTCTAACGCGTTCATTAAATTGAATAACTAATCTACGGAACATGCCAATTTTAAGTTACACGAAAATCACTGCACCACGATACCATTTATCGTGGACAAATAAAAAATAGCCTAAACATCATAAGATGTTCTTATTGATTCTTATAATTCCGTTACGTCAAGAGATATATATATATATATATAACATTATCTACATTCTTACCAAACTCTACTCCTTTGTCATTATACGCATCAGATATTAAATAAGATAATAATGCATATTTCCACATTGGCCGCTGTCCAATAGTTTTTCATAGACTATATAAGTATGCAGATTACACGAACTACAATTTACATGAGAACAATTTATTGCCACTCACAGAAATTTCTGCTTTTTGTTAAAAGAACACGTTTAAGACATCCTTTTCCACTAAAATAAAATAAAATAGAATCATCGAATTATTGCACTAATTCGACTTTTTTGTATAAATTTAGATATCTGGCAATAATTTAAGTTGACAAAATACAAAATCTTTAAAAAAAAAAATTTTATAAGAATTGACGTAAAATATATAATGAAAATTGATTGAATTAGTCCTAAAAATTCGTAAACTATATGTTGAATTTCGTAAGATCCAATAATTTTCTATTATACTCTATATATAATTCTCTTCCTGAATTTACAAACTGTGCGCTAGAATATACATGTTTGTTTGTATACTACAGAGTGACATCGGGTATCAAAAACAGAAATGTTATCTACAGACAAGCAAGCTGCGGGCTAATATATTCATGTCTACAGTTAGTCGTGAACGACCTGAAGATCAGTTCGAGGACAAAGGAAACTCTAACTAACGGATTGGTGCTTTCTAATGTTTCCGACTGGAACATTTCCCTGTGATGCATAAACAGTGAGCGAATAAAATAAAATCAACATCAAGGATACTTTATAATAATGTAATGAAAACTACTCATCACTATCACCTCGGAAAACTAAACGTATAATATAGATAAAAAGCATTTTACATTTCATTCGCTTTAAAGTCACAACGTAATAGATAATTTTAAAGAAATTTGCCAAAAAATCTACCATAATGTAATAATTATGTAACATTAAAATGTAACATTTATGTAAGAAATAACCATAACATATTTGTAAAATAATTGTTACGTATTATGTTTGCTGAGCATATTTCCTGAATAAACAAAAACTTTCACGTGTTTACTTACTCGATTGCAAGGAAACAATTTCCCACCACAGAGTGTAAAAACAAAAAAAATCACTAATAATATGGAACAGGACATCATTGGTCAAATTCAATTCATATTCTTATGCTATATATCACTTTGTCAAAAAAACTTCGTTAGTTAATGAGGTAAAGTAGCCGAAAATATTTAAATCGAAGGGTTTAAACAAATATCAAGCGCACACACACACACACACACACACACACGCACACACACACACACACACACACACACACAGGTAGGTGTGGGTGTTTGATATATACATATATATATAATTAAGATTAAATCGAAAAACGACAGTCACCGGGTCACGGTATTCCGTGGAATGCGTCACATATGTAGTCATTCTTGTTTAAATTTAGGAGATCGCAAAATAAATAGAAAAAGAATCATGGTTGCGTACAGCTGACATACTGTTGACTCACGAAAGTTAGGAAAGCAAACCCTATTAGAAAACACCCTCGCGGTATTCGACGATTTTACGCTAGATCTTACGCTAGGATAACAATGTCATAAATAGCCTGCTTAAAATGTGGGTTTCACTTACTATCCTTTTATGACTTATATGAAATCCGACGAATAACTGAAGCTAATGAACCGCAATATTCTTTTATATCAGTGTTGTTATTCATTACGGTTAATGATTTATAGAAGTATATAGTCAACAGCTTACAAGAAATATATGAACAATAAATATATCTACATTGATAATTATTATCAATAATTATTGTATATATATTATCATTACACTATATAACCATGATCTAATTCTACGTTAGTAGATTCATTCACTTTATCAAACGTTTTCATATTAAAATTTTGTTTAGTTTTATATTCGCGATTCAAATGATGAAAATGAATAGGAAATAATATGAAAAACGCTGATTGGCCAAAATATCGTAACACGTCTGAAAAGTTTCGTGTGCCATATTAATATTAGATAATGGCGGCTCACATCCGCACATTCAGGGGATTACATATATATTTTAGCCATGCTGCATTCCAAATCTTTACTCGGCTCGTATCAAAATACCTCGAGGCTAGCTCTAGAACATCACCTGAATAACAAATGAGGAGTGACGCGGTTTTGGTGCAAATTTCTTTTCTGTAGAATAATACGAGCTGCCAACAGAACGATGTAATAAATACAGTTTTTATTTTGAAAGAGAATTTATGAATATCGTTGTCATAGTTATTGATTTTTATTGTATTACACGATTACATTTCTGTAAATAATCCATGATTGCGCGATTATAACGTCCTTGTCATGATAATTGAAATGATTTCTTTTTGAAATGATATATTTTTGAAATGATCTCTTTTCAGAAATTTATTTTATATACATCGAATTTATTATAATATACATGTAACTTTTTAAGCATGAAAACAAATGGTTAGAGCAATCGAGCTTTTCTGATAAAACTGAGATAATATATCACCGTGGCTAACCCATACAGCAAAAGAACTGTTTAATGTGCTTTTTAAGATATGTCTTGAAAATTTTATGGTTTCTTAAATACTGCTCATAAAGTCCTCTTAAAGTGATCTTTAATAAGCCTTATGCGCCAATTTTGCTCAAATAGGAGGTCTTAGAAAAAAGCTCTTATGGAACTATTTCCAAGAGATCTTAAATTAGAGGTCTCAAAGAAAAGTTCCTAAATCAGAATGGTGGAAATTTATTCAACAAAATAATTGAGCGTTCCAACCAACTCTCTTAGTGCTCTGAGCGCTACACGAAAAATTGGTTAGAGTAACTATATTTTCACTTACTTGATTTCGAATTATCCAGTCAACTATGTTGTTTGTATGACTAGTTGGAACAACAAATAGTTTTATTCACCTAATTGTATTAGTTGCATCGTCTTTTTTTCAACTAATTACAAATGGTAGATTGAACTAAATGGATTTTTTTACATTTGATCTATATCAAACAAGTAAGTGGTTGTGTCAACTAAGAATTCTCCAACCAATAACAAATTAGTTATTTCAACCAAGTCGTTTTTTGAACTAAATATAGAGAATATGCAATGTTCCAATGTTTAACGCCTATATAAATACACGCACCTATTTATACGCATACCAAACGTGACCGCACATGAATATGTATCAGAGGAGCTGGGCAGGAGTTTGATTTAAGCGTTGTGAACAATCGATTTATAGACAAATTCATCCTCTATGGATGTATCGAATTTTGGCTATTTCCGAATTGGAAATATGAAAAGGATTTTCAATTTCATATTTAATAATAATTTTATTAAATTATATTACATATTTATAAATGTTTTGTTAGGAAAACCATAGAACCCTTATATTTAATTTTTACATGACACGCTAAAAATTGTACTGCGGGGAATGGACAAACTCGAAAACAATCTCTTAAGCACTTGTTGTTTCAAAGTTAATCAAAATTGTCAAACCTTTAGCCAATTGAAAATTGCGATGCTTTGTTATAATGTTTATCTTTATTGTTTAAATATAAACACATTATTCCGTAATAATATATTAACAAAAAAAAAGGAAAAAATATACCAGATTTTCATGGAATAAGGTACTCATATGTTCATTGTGTCGCTAAATGCAAATGACATTAGAATTTTTGAAAATTGCCGAATTTATGTGAAACTTTACATTTTGAGTATTTTTGGGTTTGTAATTTTTTAATATAATTATTAAAATTATTTAATTTAATTATAAGTATTCAGTACAGATGCGGTGAAAATGATTAATTGTATAGTCTACTTTTTATATACATCAATTTATTGAAAATTATAAATCCCTTAAAATTTTGACAATAATTATTTTGTTTTGTCCAACTGTATCAAATTTGGCTTTTTAAACAAAACGTTGATGTGATGTAATCCTTTTCGTAACCAGATGTGGGACAATGCCAAAAATGACATTATTTTTCGCTGTGCGAATAACATATACGATATTTCGTTAAGGTGGTTCTAAAGAAGAACAGTTACCGACCTAACCTAAAAACAGAAGAAGTATAAATAAAGAAGTAATGAACATTTTTTCCAAAATTCGGGCTTTGAGAGGGTGATTCTATAAATCACATGCAATCAGCAACAAAATATCGGTTACATTGATTGCCAATAAAAGGAGGAATATCAGAAATAAATAATTTTCTCTTACCAGCAACAAAAATAATTTATTTCGGATAATTCTCGTTTAATTTTGAACCAATTTCAGCGATATCTTTTTGAGGATTGGCCGGAATTTTGAAAAAACTTTTCAATCCTTTTTTATTCATACTTTTCCCGTTTTGAGATTAGGTCGGTAATTGTTCTACTGTAGAACCACCTTAAGAGAGGTAATTTCCTTTTGAAAATTTTTATACCTTAAATTCATTAAATTGATTAAATGAATAGGCTATATACCTTTAAGAAGAATTTATAAATTTGAAACAGTATATCAGATTTTTGTTGCATCTTACCCTTTTCAAGGTTTAAATGTCCAATCAAGGTTTAAGAAAAAAGTTACACGCTTTATCGAGTATAACATTGATTCGCACGCTAGAATTCATTCCTTATACTTATTAAATCTCTTCGATAAAATAGCCTTTCAATCGTAAAAAGTGAATTTATCGTAAGCAGGACGAAATGCGGCTCATTTTAAAAGTTATTGATAACAAAAAACATAAGCATATTAACTTATGAACTAACTCAATAATATATTTAACATTGTTTATATTTGATAATGAAAAATAAACTAGGTATATTCCAATTAATGCACGTTCTCCGTGCTGATAAAAAATTACTGTGGCACTATAGCTGGTACCACGATGATATGCAGTGGCGCTAGCTAGCGCCGCAGTTAATTTTTATACAACTAATGTTTCCTATAATATTATATCTTGAAAAAACTCAAAGTATTTTTTAAATCATTTTTTTCGGATTGAAAAATGAAGTCTTTAAAATATTCGTTTTTTAAAATTAGTGAAGTGAGAGATCTTTCCCACAAAAAAGGAACAACAAGGAAAAAGGTTTAAACCGATGATTTTTTTTTAAATTTCAATTTGTTTTCAGGAACACTATTTCTATCTCTCTTTGACAATACTATTAGACTTTGTATTCTTGGAAGTATTACGAATTATTTTTCCTGAATGTCCGGTTTTTCATTTGATTGCCTAGCCCTAATCAAGATTAATCTTTCATAATCAAGAAAAATGATGAAAAGTGTACTCCTTGAGTATTTATAAAAAAACTACGCCTTGATTCTTTACTCATATTACTCATGAGAGTTATTTTGAAAGGGCGATTTTCAAAGTGTTCAAAGAACCTGTAAAATCATTTTAGTTTACGTCGTCGATGATTTCGATATAAAAGCTCTAAATTGGTATCGAATACCAATAAAGCTGAAAGAAGATGCGATTGCTAATTATTAATAATGACTAGCTCTGTATAGTCACTAATTTTTCATTAAATTTTGAAACTACCAACCGTCTTTCACACGAGTCTTTTCGTAAGTCACGTTTAGTTTACATTTTGATGTCTGGTCTGACTGAGTGCGGTTCGAATTGTCCAATTTTAATTGTTCTCTCTTTTAACAAAATTTTTGAAAGGCATATTATTACTTGCAAACTAGCATGAAAATTGGAAAAAATAATTACAGACTCGAAAGTCATATTCAATCCACATTCCATATTCATTCAAACGCACAAGCAATTGTTCTGATTCAGTTTCTTTAAAATATATATTATTGACCAAATTTAATCAAACTAAAATCTATATTCCGTCAGATTTCAGATTCAACAGAGGTATCATTCGGATAATCTTACATCAAATTGAGATCTGTTATAGTGAATTGGACCAACTCACAAGTGCGAACACATCTATCGCCAGATATAACTCGAATGTGATCATATTTACCGATATGTTTTGAGTTTCTTATGTAATGGGTTGTTCAATTAAATTCAAATATCAATACGGAAATACACTGGAATTGAGAAATCATCTTTGCACAATCACATGAACGATCGACAGGAGTTAAAGGTCAGTCCGTCGTGGAAAGCCTCATTCATTGCGAATAGCTTGCCATTCTGAGAAATTTGGAGAGACTTTTGTTTCATTTTTCTACAAAAATAAATTCAAATTCCTTTTCACTGAAAATATTAACGGTTTCAAAAACTATAAAAATATCCTACAGTTGCTTAAATACTTTCTACTTGTATGTGAGCGACGTCCGGTTGAAAATTTGTAATCATCATATATCCCGCAATAGCACTTGTTGCAGACGCTTGCATCTGTACCTCCTATAGAGACTTTTAACTGCGATTAAAAAATGTCGAAAGGTCCTATTCATTATCGCAAAAGCTCAGGTAAGTCAGTCTTATCGGAATGTTGTCAGTACCGTATCGAAAGCTTAGAGATGACGTCGGGCTTTTGAAATGTGTAAAACCCGTAAAGCATCGTGGCTGAACCTCAGTCTTACTTCTCCCCTTGTTGCATCCCGACATTTTCTATGCTTTCTTCAATCCAAGAGACACGGGACAAGTTCTTATCGGTTGAATTCGTTAACCATGCAATATCTTCACATTCTTTATACGTTCACCAGTCGTTGTCGTTACACGATATAAAGTCACACCATATCCACAATTGGAACTTTCTTAAGTAAATAAAATAAGCAGCTGAAAGTCAGAAAGTTTCGTACCGGTTCGACAAACTTGTCGCGTGTCTCCTCTAACCGTATAGATCCCGATTCCAATTAACGAATTCGAGTTTCTAATAACTCGACGATACCATGGAGTATTCACAAAGAAATCTCAACTCGACGAGATTTCGTAAACGACCACGTTGAAACCTCATCTCGCCGCGTTCACTCATTCTCCAACCTCTGGGAGCGCGCGATTGAAACTGAGAGTAGAACTCCGGCTCGAGTCGCCCCTCGAAGTAGATCGCGATCGTTCTCTCGCGATCCTCTCCCTCTCTCTAGGCTTATCTCGTCTCTCTCTGTTGCCTCTGTTGCACCCTCTCTTGCTGTTGCTCCCTCCGTCTCGTTCCCTCTAACCAGAGCCCAGCATCACGAGAGATCGTCCAGTCTGGTCTCGAGACCGCGCATAGGACCGGCGTTGCGCATGTGCCACCCCTTCGTACTTTCGTATACTCGCAGAGTGTCACGGTCATTCACACGTGCGCCAGCCGGGCGTCTGCTTCCATTCAGCTAGCAACCGCCAAGGGAGCAGCTTCCCATGGGACCCATTACGTTTTCAGATCTGCGTCTATTTTAATTCGGACTTTTGGAAAAAATTCTATTGTGATAATAAGGTGTAAAGTCGGATGGAGTGAAATTATAGAAATGTGAAAAGACTTAAGAACTGTCGGAAAATAAAAAGAGCATCGTGAACGTGGTTGCAGACTTGAATTAACCTTTATTAGAGCTGGATTTTATCTAAACCGATTTTAATCGAATTCACTTTCGATGCTTGTATGTAATTACAGATCTAACTATACAGAAATAACAGAATAAACCTCAATATGATTACATCTCACTATATCTTTTTGATATTAACCGTATATGTTGCGTGTACTGAAATAAACCAAACTAGATCTTGTTTATTTTAGACGTGTTTGAATCTGATTGAATATATATATCTCGAAATTTTCTCGGCCAAGAAAAATTCTTCCAAATGCAATAGGGGCTTACGATTTTTATAAAGTTGCACAATAATAGCAAATCTTATGTACCTTAATGGTACTTTTCTGAGATCATTACAAAAAAATAGTATATTACCTACCGAGGGTGTAAAGTATACTTTTACGCACGAATTAGGTATCCTATATTGTTTGTATTTGGGTGAGTAAAAATAATGCTTAAAGTACTTTAGATACCTCTCTTTAGTACTTAAAGTGAATATTTATGAAATCTGTGGTGTCATGCGTGAATTACAGAAGTTTTACAAATAGGCGTAGCATTTTAACTTTACACATAACTTTTTCACTTTACGCACGCAATTACAAAAATACCTATTTTATGACGATATATAGTATTTTCTTACTTTTTTATAATTATTAAGGAAAATATAATTAACTAGTTATAAATTCTTATGAAATGAAATAATTGAATGTCAATTATTTGCTAAAAATTTATGAATCATTGATTTAGAATTATTTGTCCTATATATAGGATATATTTGAGACGTGAAAAATGTATATTAATTTTGTAAGGAGAATAACACCTTAAAGGCAAATAGAATCAATCGTATTCGGGAGACAATCATATTTTGTAATTTTCAACACATTATCACAGTTATAAAGATTCCAAAATTAAGCTAACACGAATAAGAGATTTACGAGGCGATAGTGGTTAGAACGGTCTTCATATACTCTAGTGATAAATTGCCTGCGTGAATTCTCTTTAAAAAACATGATTTTCAACTTTAGGTATTACAGAAGCTTGAATGATCACCTCTTTTTACATAAAGCATCTTCTTTAAGTCTTGTTATCGCAGTTAATAATTTTTCGTCTTTCAATGTGATTTCGTCGTTTTTCTTGCTAAAAAAATGGGCCGTATGATAATTAATCTTAATGTGACTAACTGAGATACGCAAACCTGTTAGGAATACACTATAGGTAAAAATCGTAAAACGGCGACATTATAGGGATGAAGTAACTTGATTTATTTTATATTATGAACATTAAAATCACGGACAAATTCACAAACAACCGCCTGTGGTAGAGATTCCGAAAAAACGTGTAATAAGAATACATATATATACATTCCGTCAAAGGCAATTTAAAACGCGGGAGAAGAAAATATACTAAACAACTAAATGAAATAAATTGATAAGTTGGTCATTTGCAGCTAGTTTATAATAAGAAGACTTCAAAGATACTTTGAACGCACACTAGTTTTGTCGCATTTTATATAAGCAGCTCCAATCTGATCTCCCTGTACACTTTCAGATATTGAGCAATTAGAAGTTCAGCGCAGAACTCTTAGATGTTGTAGCATTTAAGTCCGGCAGTCCCAGGCCTCGTATTAACCATAATTTTCATGACATGTAGTTAAAATTTAAATTTCCTACCATGCATCCACTTCATCATGATTCATTAATAGTTTACCGAATTCTGAAATTGACTATTGACCCAAACCTATTAGAATTATTCTCTATAAAGGTAACACATTATCCTATCCGAGATTTGAGAGTCATTAACGAATCGAGATGCAGCAATAATTATGAAAACCATTCGTTCTCCCGATACATTAAATGTTATTAAATTTATACATTAAATTTAAAAAAAGCAGTATATCCGTCTCATTTTATTGTTATTGCAAGTAATTTTATGGCATCTACGCCGTCTGCGCGTTGCGTCGGTTTACTTTATAATCTTTTTACTTTGCAATCATATGTTACACTATAATGTTTTTTTTTCTGTATTGTGAATTATTTGTAAAGTACTATTTGGTACGTATATTACAATAAATAAATAAATAAAATAATTGAATTCTTTTATAAGTTTAATTTTATTATCTTCAAAGTTTAAAATACTTCAAGTTAGTTATGATTCCCATTAAAATACTTTGAAATATATTCCAATAATGCTAATTTGAGAAAAATGCATAAAGTACTCGTTCGATAATCATCTATACGAGTATGTTCGAAAGTTATAAAGTACAAGCACGAGTAGTAATTTACTGAGCTACTTGACATCATCACTAACTCAAATGCGAAAACTTTTATCTCGTTCTCACAAGAAACTAACCTAATGTGCAAGAGATGTTTTACTTTATACTTTAAGTTAAGCATTAATTTATTAAGTATATATTGAATTATTGACGATTTGTACATTACAATGTTATTATTAATTTTGAATTATAAATTACGTTAGAATTACGAATGAATGTAATAAATTTATATTTATATTTTTTATTTTCATAATTTTTTTACTTGCCTTTGTTTCATTTATTGCAAATATTAAAACTATATATTTATTATATTCTTCCATCTTGTGATGGAACTGACAAATATCAAACTGATACGTTTAAAACGCACTCCATCGAGCAAATGTAGAAGAAAATTCATCCGGGAATACATGCTCGATGCAATGTACAGCAAGCGTTTCTCTGTTCGGTATAGAAGCTTTTACAGTTGCAGCACCCACTAGAATATTCCAAGTTGATTGAATATTAGGTTATTCTATTCACGAGTCAGGTTAAGTTATTCAATTGTACATGTCGTCGTACGTGTGCTAAAGCAGATTTGGCAATTATATAACGGTAAGAGCAAGACACATATCCCAATTACTCCTTCTTGCTTATGCAAAGATACATTATAGGAAGAAGTAGTGCAGGTGAATCAGTTTCAAGACGTTAACGTAAATCGACCAGCCTATTTTAAAAAACAAAACTAAAACACTCTTTGTAGCTTGTGCATGCATACATAAATAGTGTAAATATTTATATATGTATACATAATTTTAAAATGATACGAATAATATAATGCTTATATTAGAGAAAAATATTCTTATTTTGGCATTTTTTTTTTTTTAAATAGGGATTATAGAGTATGGTAATCAAGACAAGTGTTAAACAATGATGTTTATATTTATATTCCTCTTTGTAGTTAATTCTTATATTATAGATTAATATAAATAAAGAAAAATGTAAAGGAAGTGAACTATAAACAAATGAAAATTAACAATCAACACTATAATATAAATGTTTTTTACAACTACAAATATTTAGATATATACTGGTAAAAAAAACTACAGTATATTCAAACAGTTTTAAGAAATGTATTATATCAGTTACAAATTTTTTAAATTCTTATTCTTTTAAGTAGTTTCTGAACCTATACTTGTAAGAATTAGAATTCTGATAGCGGGGATCACGTATTTTTCTCAATTCATAGTAAAGGGTTTCGACTAATACCTTATTCGAGATAAAAGATTTGACGTAAGATATCGCGCACGATGGACGGTTCGCGTTCGATATCGATATTAGCACCAGTCTTTAGCACAATGTAAAACCAATATCATCATCAAAACCGATATCGGAATATCAGAAGACGGAGGAAATTTACGTATACCTACGGCCATAATAGGTTCCTCCTGATATAGATAACATTTTATGAGTATAATCTCAAAAAAAGATAAACCTTATTAAGAATGCTCGAAAGCGAGCAGATACGTCACGGTATAAATTATTGTACGTCACAAGCATTAATCTATTATATACAGTCTTGGTAAAACTAAAAAATATCTGTAGATTGACTTGAATTTGTTATCAATGGTTTCTACGATTGTACAGAATTACCGAGTTCAGTATAAAGTTTGATCGCGTTACATAATGGATATGTTCAGTTAACACCACCTTTACTTACTTAGTCCATATATAAAAAGTCAACCGATATTCACACTAGGGATAATTATCCAATAAAAAGACGTCACTTCTTTTACCTCACTGTAATAAACTTTTGTTATAGCTATAACCAACAACTTGAAATACTTATTCGGCAAAATAATGTTCATTAATATATCAAGAATTGTAGTGTTCTGCTTGATAAGATCTTATGTTCATAGAGTTTGTCAAAGCAAACTTTAGAGTAGAAAACTGTTTCCAAATCGTTGAACCGGAAATGCAAACTTTTAAGCTAAAGAAGGCAAAATCTACAGTTTTTAGTTATACCCACATCGTACTTTGTAAAGTAAATAATTTTTTTCTGAAAACTGTATTATAATATCGTATATACGATATTCTATACAATCATGAATTGAGCGTAAGAAAAGAGATGTAAGTCACATGTAAATATAAAAGCCATTACGTGTTCTCCTTATGTTGATTTATTTTGATTTCTTTGAACAATAATTTAAGAAAGTTACTAATATAAATGTAACCAACAGATCACTGAATATAGTGAGAGTGAGAATCACACAAAAATAGTAAATAACAATAGCGGATATAAGTTTAATTTCCTAATTGCAAAAATGAGTTGAAATAAATCTTCTTTACTTAAGCGTACTAATCTTTGTAACACGCTAATTCCGTAACCCCAAATCTCATAAACTAAACCCAAAATATCATAACCACGTCGTTTTCATGTATAATATATATATATATATATATAATAAATAATATATATTTATATATCAATAAGCTCAACATTTGAACAAACAATTATGGTCACAGTTCTACATTAAAGAATTGTAGATTATTATATCAATAGGATTTTCAAATTAGACGGTCAAGATATATGAGATTACAGATTTGTGATCTTGAAGTTATCGCTGATAGATTCATGGACATAGGATGAATTGTGCTAAGCCTAACATTTTTTTTGCGGACATGATTGTCCTATACATATGGCTCATCCGGCAAACTCCACTTTCGCTTAAAAGTCTTCTACCCCGTGGCATTAAAAAAAATTCATCACATGCAAAATATCGATCTCCAACGAGGATGACATGTATCACTCGTTTCGCTCGTGTGTCAATCTTCGGGCTCGCGAATATCAATAATTACAGCTTGGATACATAATATACTATTTTACATCGTATCGAAAGTATAATGTTTGAAAATGAGCTTAATACAGAAATTGGCATTGTGGATAGATTAACGATTTATGTATACAAAATTACCATGATACGTTTGTTACGTTATTGGTACTTGTGACGTTTGCTGACTATACATATAAAAATACAATTAAAAACGAATGACTATCCAATGATTATCGCCTGGTGATTGTTAATTCGAAATAATGATCATCATGTGCCAATTATCAATCATAATCCAATTATAAATCATAATCGATCATTAGTGCACGATCGTTAGTGCACTTAGAAAGTATAGACATCATGATCATTATTTTCATTGTACTTTATCGATCTAAAGACCGCCCCCTTCCCCTCCCCCAAATACGAGTCAAAATGCACTGTCCGTAAAAGATCCACAATGTTTAATTAGATTTCCGTGCGAATGGCGCAAATGACGCAGAAAGTTACTTCCCTTGATAAAAGCGAGATTAACACTGACAATATGATCCCCGGGATACAGCCGGCTCATTTGTCTTCGCTACCTGAAAGCCCGCCTACATGTGCGGTTGAGGCAAGTAAATATTCGACGGGAGCTCTCGATCAGTCACTACTCGACCCGCGCGTAAGATTGAAAATGTATATATGCAATTCTCGCAGGCGGGGAAACGGCACGGTCCTGTTACTTTGTATGTAGACGTGAGCTCGTATAGTGTCGAGCTACGGGAAACTGATTTAACGTATCCGTCAAGCTTTCAAATTTGCACCTAAATAAACGAAATACGAAGGAGAGTTCCACCTGATTTAACTTATTGCATCCTGAAGAAGTTCTTCTTATCCGTCGAAAGAAATAAAGATTGCGAGTTGAATCACATTCACTACAAATAGTAGGTTTAATTTTGTAAACACGATTAAGATTATTTTCTCTAATAAGAGTCAGTGAGATTCAAATATTCAATTGAATAAAGCATTTTAAAAGAAAGATAAAACTATTAAAAATATTCCAAAAATGTTTTCGTAATTACTTCGACCCGCACTGTAGCTCTAAAAATATACAATAATAAAATTTTTGTCCGTCAGTCGGTATACGTACGTATGTTACGCTAAATTTGTAGGTTATCGTCTGAATTATTGATTATTCCATTTCATGGACAATGCGAGTTTATTTTTTCAGCTCAGACACAGCTCTCATTGCCAAAATATTCACCTTACAGATGCTGTCAACTAGTTAAATTGATATCAGTTTAGCTGATAGCTAACCTATAATTTTTAATCTAATAAATGCCCATCGACCATAAGAGCATTTCACGTTTTAGGGAAAAATTGAAAGATGTTGGAGGACAGGATTAGGAAAAGGGTACGACTATGATACTGTTTGTCTAATGCTGTCCTCCAGCATCTTGCAATTTTTCCCCAAGCGTGAAATGCTCTATTACTTCTAAAGCGGTCCAGAATAGTATATTATACACCAACGGGTAGAAGTGGGACTTTATGTAACGAGTATAATGGTGTGGCACGAGTCACCGCGAATGCTATATACAATTACGAGTCTTACAACATCATAAAAGTTGCGAAATATCCCTCTCCCCCGTTTCATATAATGGTAATTGTTCATTTCGCTCTCCCAATATGTACTGTATTGATTATGGAGAGGAGAACATCGAAAATAAACGTATGTGCATATATGAATTCACACGCATAAATACATATGTATGTGTCTGTTTAAGGGTGTTCTAGAATGTGCGATAATAAAGTAATCGCAGATGACCCTATATAGTATCGATATAAAATGTGCATACATATAATACATATCTAATTAGAGGTATTATTTCTTATTATTTTCCCTAGGGAGTAGAAATAAACTTCCATCCCCGCTTACGTCACACGATCATAATGCCCAAGTTCTATCCCTTTTTAGGTGTATGAATATGGGACATTATCGTGCGCGTGTGTTTTATATAACACGCGCATTTTTACATATAAAAATTGTTTACACCTAGGAAAAAATGGATCATATGTATTCCAGATATGGTCAAATATAATTGAGATATAACGTTATATAATTACATATGATCCAGATACAATCATGTATGATTCAGATATAATTATATCTGATCCATTTTTTCCCGGGCATGCCCGAGAATACGTACCATAATTATTGCATGTGCTATATCAATTATCTGGAGTAGAAGTCTAGTGTGACGTGTTCATTCCGCGTTTTTGGATGTAAACGTTTTTGACTTGTTAGAGAAAAATTACATAATTCATTTTTCATGCAAGTTAAATAAGGTGGAACATTTTTCAATGGGTTTACTTGATATTAGGTACATTTGAATGCAGGTACGGGTTGTACAAAGTTGATATTGATTCGCGAATCATAGCTTAAGATCAAATATATTTATGTATAACATTTTCCTTTAGCCAGTAGCATATTTTGATAAAGCAAATCTTATAAATGAAATTCTAAAATTCAGAAAAAGAAAATTTGCTACAACTTTACTTCAGAGTATTGTTATATTCTTAATGAATATCGTACGAGGTTTCACTGAAAACCAATGCAATTGTACCAGATACTTGACATCATAACAAAGAATCTGCAATTTTGGCTTGTGTCTTAAAAATCAATATTTCCTAAGATCAGTCTATAGTTTCCACAAATGAAAGCAACATATTTCTTCAGATTTTCAGTCAATTTGAAGACTTTGTCAGCAAAAATAAAAAAAAAATGCAATATTTTATACAATATTACACCCAAATTCTACATACGATCCAAACCTACCGATGTGGGTCTAAGTAATGTTCTTAAACCGTCGAAATGCATTAAATGATGCCTAGCAAAAACATCTTAGATTGTTTGAAGTGCTGTGAAAAAGGTTTCTGCCCTGTTTATTGCAAAATGTGAACCCTGCAGTACAGGGTACATCTTTCAGACATTTAAATAAATTCAAAGGAAACGCGATTACTAAGCCCACGTTAACGCACATCTCAGGCCAAAGATAGCGAATACATCGCGTTCAAAGGGTAATACGCTTATGCTCGCAAATCACAAAACATAATTCTTGCATGTGAAGTACGAGAACTAAACTCAAAAGAAAAATATTTCGCGTAAATCAAGTAAATATACTTTTACGGTACACGATAAAAACAGCTCCGCAATATAGTTACATTATATATCCTAAATTATTATATACGAGCTAACAGCAGTTATGCATGGGAAAGCACTCAAGTTAGTTTATTATACAATAATAAAAATTCAGTTTTCAAATACAAAAAGGTGACAAAACTGTGAGCAACATTTTTTTCAGGCACTGATTACGTCCAAATTTTGCTTGTATTGTAATTAAACATTCTAACATTAGTTGTTTCGCCTCTTTGTTCTTCCTTTTTCTTCGCAAGGTAAATCGATGTTTAACAAATAAGTTATAATAAAAAATGCCTCTTCCTGAACACCCAAATACGTATGAATATTTCAATGTTAACTTAATAATACTTACACGAAAAAGGAACTGTTCTTTCTGAATATAATGATTATAATACTTCTCAAAAATAATTTACAATACTATAACGTATGGCCGATTGGTATATGGATTACGAGTCTCAGTTTAAAAAAACGCTCGTTCTAGAAGTTTCGATACGATTTCGAAAACCATTTTTTTCCACACATCTGTACGCCATAAAATTTCTTATCGAAATAAAAGAGGACAAGTGGCGAGAGAGAAAGAGATATACCAGCGTCTTGCCCTTTCACTCACACTCACGGTCCACCCTCGTCTTTTCGTTGTTACGAACGAAAACCCCGCCGAACCGTCATAAAATACTTATCAGACCCTCGAATATTTCTATGCTCGAAACTTCTAGAAAACCTTTCTTACGTATAAATCTATGTAAATATTTTAAACAAACTTGGAGATCCAACAATGGTCATACTATTATCTCGTAATAAGGTCACATGGCTCGGACACAATTTAAAAAAAAAAAAAAAAAAAAAAACATATATCTTTTCATTATTTTTCTTTATGAATACTAAATGTAACATCGTAACATTTTACATTTATCAAAATGTTACTTTCTAAAAAGTAAAATTACAGCAATTGCTAACTACCATATCCACAAGCATATCTGTCATTATATAATAATTTGGGATCAAATAACAACGATCACGCATAAATTGATTAAATCCCAGTATGTTTTAAAATATCGTCATTATTCATGGCACTGTTCTTTTTTCTTTCTTTTTAAATATTTATACATTTAAAAAAAAATTTTTACTTTTTATTTTTATAGATAGCAAAATGTGGTTGGGTTTTTGAGATTGTCGATTCCGAATCTTATTAATTTTGAAACTGCAATTTTTTAAGGCCATCGATCCCCACGAGCATGCTTCGAGGTGGGTGCAGTGGAGATGAAAAAGCGAGACAACTTCGTGACGTTGTTCTGCAATTTTGATAGACTTCTTTGAAAAATTTGTTTAGAATATATGGTAATTTGTTGTGGCTAAATAGGATAAATAGGAAAAATCAGGCATCAAAATTTGACTTTTGACGTTTCTCTCTGTTTAACATAGCCCGTTCGCCATGAAGTGCTTTTCTGTTTGTAGTCCGTCCACTATAGATCGCTTCGAGGCTATCTCTTCTCATGCATAGAAATCCTCTCTGATGATCTCTCTTTCTCGTCTCGTCGGAATGACGGATCGCGATCGCCAATGGGCAGTTCTCGGCAGTCCTCGGTCATTTGCACGTGCATCTATATCTAACCTGATCTAACTTCGTTCATGCGGAATGCGGAAATCCAAAATTCCGACGACACAGAGAGAGTGAGAGATCCGAGTGGATTTCTATGCAGTTGAAAAGAGACAGTCTCGAGGCGTGCCAGCAGGCAGATCTACAGACATACAAACACTTATGGCACTTATGCAAACATGTAGTGATATCTTCGAGCAATTGTGTACCTCAGTGGAAGTATTTCTTGCGCAGTTCAGCAATATGAAGTTAATTTAAACAAAAATTAATTCTCGGGGAAGCAGTTGGTTGACAAAAATAAGTTTTGAAAAGTATTGTTAAACTTCAACGGACTTCATCTTGTAGTGTCAGATAAGTTTTATAATAATAATTTTAGACATATTACGACATTAATATTAATAAGTTGTTATACGATACTTTGTGAGTTTATTTTTCTTTTTTCAGGACTTTCTATCAGAGCATTATGTTTGCATTATCGTGGCAAAAAATGGCATATTCTAGTTCGAAGCGATGGCAACCTGGAAGGGGATAAAGTCATTCTTTTGTTTGAGAAGTATTTTTGGAAAGAAATGAAGTTGTCTTGCTGAATTATCCACTAACATTCTTGAAGTTTGATACAAGAAAGCAAGCTGCGTATAGTTTATAAAATAAGGATCTGCGTATAGTTTATAAAAAAGCAAGCGGTGGCAAGTTCGGTGAACGCATGAACGTTAAAATTTTTTTTTTTTTTTTAATATAAAATGTATAATGTATTTTAACACGTTAATTTAAATGAAATAAATTTATTTATGATCATAAATTTTAAAGATGTATTTATTTTAAATTGATACGTGTTCACACCAACACAACATTTCACAAACTTGATTCTTATTTTCTTGAAAACACATTCCTCTCTTTTTTATACTTCTTCATTAATATTTTCTTGAACACATCCGAGCATCACATGGTTGGAAATCTTCACATTTATATATATATATGTTTCATGCCAGTTTGCTTTATTGCACCCAACTCCAGGAGTGTTATAGGATAATTTAGCGAGATAACTTTATTTCTTTCTATAAATACTATACTCAGTGTAGAGAAAGATCTTATCTTGCTCCATGTTGACATAGCCAACATTGTTTCCTGATGATGTATACTATTAAAAAATCCTGTAAAAAAGGAAAATAAGCTCAAATAGTATCTTATAACAACTTATTAATATTAATATCGTAATATGTACAAAATTATTATTTTAAACTTATCTGACAGTATCAATCGCTCCAGAATGAAGGTGGTTGATGTTAAGGGGGATCTAAAGTAGAACAGTTACCGACCTAACCACGCAACAAAAAATGTGTACATTAAAAATTACTAAAACGTTTCTTTTTTTAAATTCGGGCTTGGTAGGGTAATTCTACATAACATTAAATCTCTAAAAAAATACTTGTAAAATTGGTTCAAAATTAATCGAGGATTGTCCAAAATAAACTACTTTTGGTACAGATAAAGTTGAAGTGTAGCAGAGCGAATTGTTGTTTTACAATGTCCACGAATCATCTGAACTTTCGACGATACTTGTTCAAATATTTTCATCATACTTTGTCAATTTTCAAATTCAATGCTTCACCATGTCATTGGTGCCCTTGGTGTCATACATTATTTATTTTAGATAAAATGTTGATGTTTCTTGTATCATAAAATCGACGAAGCAGCGTGACAAACCAGGTTTGTTATATAACTTTACAATCCAAATAGATGCCTGTTGAGAGAGCATAGGCGATTCATAAAAACTGTGATTTTCAGTGGTAGTAAGTAAGTGGAATGTCGACATTACAATATGAACAAACATTAAGAAAAATTATACACAAAAACTTTTTCAGTTTTTCAATGCGACATCATCGAAAATAAGCAAACATTTTTTTTTTTTTTTATGAAGGACAGGAGGGAATAATATGAAATTAGGTCATCAGGCAGAAGAAGCTGAACAAATACATAGGGAAGAAGTGATAATGCGCAGGAAAGTAATAAACTTGCGCGCTCGCATATGTATGTGCTTACGTGGGTACGCATATAAACTGAATGATTTTTAAAGTAAACATAGAAAACATGAAAGCATCGAATAAAAAACTTATTTATGACGAAGCCAATATATTGCTGTATCTTTCCAAATATTTTATGAATATCAAACTAAGAAATATGGCGGTTCGTAAGGTGAAATATGTCATCCACCCACAGGCGACAAAGTATGCAATTAGTCATTCTCAAGAATACGGTGTACTTTCGTTGAAGTACATTATAAAAGTCGTTGATTTAGACAGACGTTTTATAGAATCTAAAAGATACTATAAATAGTGTAAAACGAGGCCATAGGAGATACTAAACATTAAAAAAGACATTTTATTATTTAGAAATTGTACATGAATTGCACACGTTACATTTATTTTTTGCAAATATAAGTCGCATTTTGAAACAATTCTTATTTGAATGGCTTATCTGTGAATATAATGCGGTACATCAGAGATAGTGTTATATATATATATATACTTAAACTTAAATATTTTTTCACAGTCTGTTCGTATTTTTCTGATCTACACTTTATATTTAATCTCTTTTCTTATTCTACACTTTCTAAACCTCCCAATAATAAGTTTTAAAATAATTTCAACCAAACAACTCTTAATAAAACGAAACAAACTGAATCTCGATCGTATAATAGGCTTCGCACCTCACTTTACACACAATGCCCTGTGGCCCCAGCCGCTCGGTACGCATTTGCTTTTGATGCTTGATACAGTAAATTGGGAAAGTTTCATCAATCAATTACTCTCGCATCGATGGTATGTCAAAATTTACCTATTATTGCATGTTGTTTCAATCGTTTTTTCTCCTTCTTGATTATATGTAGTCAAGGTGTCTAAAACTGATTGAAAATATTTCGTGTCGGGTGATTCTTCGCACAATTTCAATCAAAAAAGTCCCGTATACAAAAATTTGATCTCAGTGTTAGTTTAATTATGTCGAATTTATTTTAGTTGTTCCTTGAGGACTATGCCAATGCACGTCCTCGAGGGGAGTACCGGATAAATCGATAGCATAATCCATTTAAATAAAACGCAAAGGCCAACTTTGTAAAATAGATAAAATATAGAGTATTAGAATTTTGTTATAATGATTTAAAATATGTTTTGTTCTACAACGCGTTGTTGAATGTAACATTCGAGTATTCACCGATTATTAAATATTGTTAATTATTGATTATATGTTCCTATAGTAATTATTAAAATAATGCATTATCGGTTCCCTATGATTTTTATGTGTAAATGCATACCGACGAATACTTTGGTTTATAGTTAGGTTTATCATTAGCATATATTTAGTATTTAATTGCAAAGTACATTAATTTAATTAAACCCTATTTACAAGAGTTATGCGAAGTTGTTTATTGCCTTTAATACGATAACCAAATCCTATAATTAAATTATCTCCTATTAGTATGCGCATACGGCATGGTGCATGATTTGTTACATTTTCGATTTAACTTATAACTTTAATACGATGTGGTATATGTATAAAAGTTTATCCCGCACATAACATTTAATTATCTGTAAGTCATACAGAATTCCATTTAATATAGCGTAAAATACATAATTTTACGGCACAGAAATTACCAAAGAATGTTCTTCCAAAAATAGGGACTTGTATAGAAACCATCATCAGTAACAAATCTATTTTCGACATAATAGAGTGATGTAACAATGATTTTCGGGATCTCAAAAACTGATAGATTCATTGATAGTACAAAATATTTAAAATAATAAATTTTCCTGTAATCTGTATGTGATATATTATCGTGCATATATTTCCTTAAAATGAAATGGATTTTTTATTAAGCTTTTTGAATACTTCAAAATTAAAATATTTGACTTGAAAAATTCGCAACAATATCGGTGAAATTTTTACAATAAAGCATGCACTTTATTGACGTTTACGATTGAGCTCTTGTAATTTGTGTAAAAACATAACTGCATCGGCCTCATATAATAAAATGTTTGTTTCAAATAAAACGTTTTTTTGATAAATTTCTCTTATTACTGAAATCGGACGTTGATGTATAATATATGATATTATATCTAATTATAGCAATTCCTAGACTTGTGAAAATAACTTAATCTGTCGCATGTTGGAAATATGTTAATAATATATTATCATTGAATTATACACTAAAGTAAGCAATATACAGCCTACAAAAAAATGAATATGGCCTAAAATTTTAATTATATCTAGCATGTTACATCCATTCCACTACTGATTAGAGTATTGATTTTGAACAGGACGACATTTAACAGATCTCATCACATAATTTCGGAATTAAACTTTTTTATTCATAAAGTGATATTTTAAAGACGAAAATAAGTAATACTTACAGATTGAAAACATAACTTCATCAATCCTTCCTATTATGAATGTATCATGCATGAATATCTAAAAATTAATCTAATTAGATCGATTTATCCGCATCGACGTAATTTTTTACATACTGATAATTAAGTTCAATTTACATGAAATAGTACAATAAAATATGTAATGTACTGCACAAATGTGACATATTAATGGATATATATATATATATATATAAATAAATAAATATGCAAAACGTATAGTTCAAGGACGTTATATGTTTCGCAACGTTATATGGACGGGGAACCCCATATACTGTTTTCGCCCCCGCAGGGGGCGGAGAGGGGGGAGGGGGGACATAACATGCCTATCGGGGGGGCCTTGCCCCCCCGGACCCCCCCGATTAAAAACTAACCTAACCTAACCGTCACAAACCTGCCTGGAACACACATGTGTTGTCCACATATATG
>JAPYZR010002144.1:0-17964 GCA_030522945.1 Trichopria nigra
ATACATTGCCAAACGGGGATTCGAACTCGGGACCTTTGCGACGTTCAGTTCGTGCGAACTAAGCTGACGACTTAGCACGCACGACCATCCCGCCGCTTATATATATATATATAAAGGATATAAAGTTCTAAAAACCCCAGATAGCAAAACAGCAAGGTACGTCCGCTTTTTTTCGACAACACACCGGAAAATTGCTGAAATCGGAATATTTCGGATTTTTACCTGGTTTCGTTATAAGAATTATTTGAGCCACTTTTCATTGAACTGGAAGTACACCGGCTCTTTTAATTTCACTGAATAGTTGTGACAGAAAGTTCCAACCTTCTCTTGGCAGGTTTTCAAAAACTCATATCCCGGAGCTTTCTTGGGATTTAGTTGGTTATATACGAATGATATTGATTACTTCATTGATCTTGAATTTCTTTAGAGGGGGTTCCATCTGTTTAGTCTCAGTTAATAACTTATGGATTAGCAGAGGGTACTGGTTGTTCTAGTATTTTGGTAACTTTATAGAGTGAGTAGTCAGTGGCTTGAGTTGCTCACAGATTTTCTAAGTATTCTTGAGCTCTTTGATTATTTTTTCAAGATTTAACAGCTTTTGAGGATGTGTTATATTGCTGCTTTATTCAACTTGGCCTTCATCTCAGGAGATCAGGTCGCTTCCCATTGTTTTCTTAATCGAAGTTTTTCTACTACTTTTTTCCTTCTTCGAATAATTAAGAGGAGAATTCATTTTTCTGTATGAAATGGTTGAAGTGTTTTACCAACTGATGAAATTCGTTTCCTACAGATATAATTCCTAGAGATATAACGATTTCCTAGTGTTTCAAAGTAGTGTTCGAAATCTGCAAAATAGGTGGCGTGTTTAGGCCCGCAATATACAGCTGAAACAGAGATCGGATTATTCCAATAATCTTACTGGTCATTTAAATTATTAAATTTGTTTCACCGGCATACTTAACCAGTAGTCGATAATGTGTGTTTGTTTTGGTTTTCGTTATGTATTGTTATCATGTGGATTAGATCTTGGTCGCTTATTTTCCGCGTTTAAAGATTTGTCATTCCTGTGTGCAAACCGATGGATTCGTTTGTCGTGGAATGGCATCCTTCACGTGATGATATTGTTCTTTCGACACGTCCGTCACGTAGGACGTTTCGAATCGAAGTAAGTAATACTACATTTAAGTAGGTAATACTTAAATAAACCATTAAGATGTCCATCTTAATTTCTACTAAGATTTCCAGGTGGATTTAAACCATTGACCATTGGTGGATTGATCACTTGCATATCTGCCTCAAACGCCATCTGGATTTTACTAGTAGATCGTTATTACCTTTGTTTTTATTTTAGACTTCTCTGGTCTTTTATCTAGACTTCCAGGAGGATTTGACCTTGGGTACCTATATATACCTATAATTTCGACAAAAACCTAAGATAAAATCAGGTTCAACTGGAAGTAATTCTAATACCGATAGAAATCCAAGATTCCTTAAAAGATTTTTTATGAGCGTGATAAAAATTAAAAATATCATCAAGAAAAAAAATATTATTAATGAAGTTTTTCTTTTTATATTAAAAAACGGCGTGGTTTCCCAACTCTGACGCCAGGCTATACATGAACCGCATAATGTCTTTAATGGAGGGCGAATTGGAGTAGGAAACGATGGCATTCGAGATTTATGGTTCAATTTCGGGAAAAATTCGAAGTCGCAATCGGTAAACGCCAGCCTTAAAAAATCACAGTTCGTAAACTAGAGTTTAAAACAGCGCTTGAAAATCCGTTTTGAAGTTTTCGAAAAAAGAAGGGGCTAATAGCGCAAAAAGTGCACAGATAACCCAACAGCGATTTAATTAAGGGGCAGTAAATTTCGCGAGTTCGCGCAAGTATTTACCGATAAAGGGCTATTTAAATGAAAGCACGGGAACTAAAGCAGTACATAAATCTGTATACGTGAAAGAAATACGGAATCGTATATACCAGACGTTTATTCATTACAGGCAGGCAGGCAGGCAAGAATTTCCATTGTCGATGCGTTTAATCTCCGCAGAAAGGCGCAGGAGTTAAAGATGAAGATGAGAAATTGAATGACCGAGGCGCGGGCAGTTACGTGAAGCGTTATAAAATAACGATAATAGCAGTGTTTTGAAGTAGCTATAATCGGAATTGCATAAGTGCATCAGGTAGGCGGTCCGTCGTGGTGTGGCTGGATACAAGGTGAATCTCGGAGGATGTAATCGGCGAGGCAGTAGCAAGCGCGATTAATCATTTTTATCGACGCGGGAGGCAATCGAAGGAAGGATCCTGCCTATCAACCCGATAACCGAGGATACAACTGCGCAGCCCGGCAAGGATCCGCAATATGATGCGGATGCGGATTTCCTCGAGATTCCGCGATTTTTTCGCGGATCCCCCAGCATCGACAACAGCTTATGAATAAATACGACAGAGTCGTTTCCGTGACGAGAGGTCGTTATATGATTACGTCTACGACGAGGACGATTATCGCTACGGATGGATCTTCTGCCGCGCGATTAACGGAATTAGCGCCGTTCCCTCAGCAATCGATAGCTTCGTCTTCAGTCTTCTTTGAATCTTGGAAAGTGAGGGCGGTCGCCGAGGAGAGACCGTAGATGCACGTGCGCCGAATTCGGAATTGCGAGTTCGCACCAACTTCACAGTCGGTGAGTAGAACGCCTTTAAACTACCCCAGGGATTACTTCCGGTTGAGAGGTGTTGTTTGAGGGCATTGAATACCGCCTCTAGGTGGCCGCGTTTTTATTTCAGGATATTCACTGCATTTTTACGATATTTACGCCCACAGGTTTTCAGAATCTCCATGGGTAATTAACGAGTTCGTACTAAGATTTAATCATTTTTACTTCAACTTTTTTGAACGGGAGTAACGTTGCCTACTTTCGCAAACTTCCCTACATCACTTACCGCGCGATATTAAATTGCATGGATTTTTTTAAAGCAAAGCCACTGGAATACAATATGTTCTAGAATCTGGAACTTGCCGAAACCTCATGTCTGTCTATCAAACTTTTTATAGTCTATCAATTTACTGTAGGTTACTGTTTTGTTGATGACATCAGCACATGAAAGATGTCATGGTCCATACCATTCCTACCGTAACGTTTTCATACCCATGTTTAGCAAAGATCAAATCTTGATGTTGCAGTTATAAGAGCATATCTAACTAGATCTGAAGCCTCAGGTCCTAATAGGTTTAATAATATTTGAAATTGGATCAGATCTGAGCACACGTTTGACCGAATTATAAAAAAAATATATATGCTGGTCTTATATACCTTGCCCCAGTATACGTTACGGTAATCCTTGGATCGTGTTCCGAATGAACATCCTGGTAAACTTTAGAAAAAGAACGCGCATAGAAGACAGTGCAAGAAGAGGAGGAGGGAATAACGCCAAGTAAGCCTGGACATTCATACGGCACATGACCCTGTTTAGTAAAGACCTAATCTTGTTGGTTAACAAATGCCGAAGTATAATATTGCTGAAATAAAATAAACACTTGATATGTTTCCTGGAGTCTCAGACTAGAAGGTGATGTGTTTGTATGGTTATTTAATTATGGGCATTATTATCACCCACACATAATCTGATAAATCGGCACATTACTATAGATGGATTATTATACTAAGATCGAATTGAATGTAAACAATTCTCGCTTTAATCCTGCACCAACAATGCGTTATTGGAGGATTCGCACATGTATCATTATTGAGTAAGAATGACGGTGTAGGCGATTTCAATGAACTGTTCAATTACTCGCATGGACATGAAATTGGGATCCAAAAAACTAATAGTTCTGGATTCATCAATAATCATTATTAAAAATGGAATTTATCGCGATATTATATTTATATATAATTTCAACTTTTTATTGAAATATTTGATAGATTTGTTCACGATTGTCACATTTTATATCAGCTTATCTTAATTCTTCAATGCGTTCCTCCATCAATTTCATTAAATTCAGTTCCTTTTTATCGCGGAACATTCTGCCAAACATCAGCAGAGACGGCGTAGAATCGATACTTCAATATGGTAGGTTGAATTAAATACTTGTTGAAGCTGATCCACGTGCTCTCCCTTGGCACCGCTCAAACGAGTTTTACATCGACAGTATCGAAAGACGAGGAATAATCGAAGGGATAATACTTGGATTCAGTCTCCCGACCTGCCCATTTATTCCTACCACTTCTAACTTTACTTTAAAGTGCTGAATTCCTTATGTGTTGCAGTATTTTTAGGATTCAATGCCCGGTATTACGCTTGGGCGTTTTTATTGCTGGCTTTTCAAACCATTTCCTTTCGTATATTTAATTTGATTTATTACAGTTCGTGCTGTGGATTTTGCGGACTTTATCACGATGAATATATATACTTCTACGATTATATATCGGTAATGGACACGATGGTATGGAATGTTCGTAGCGAAGCATTCCTACTTTATGTTACATTTTCTGACGGTAGAATTTTTGTCTGAATATCAACCAATCGAATTAACATTCATTTTTAATACGATTAAACATGCCTTGTTCACTTCAGGCCCTTGTAAGGGCTCGACGTAAAATTGAATAAAACATTTCGTTTATTACCGCGAGTTATGTGGGACACCGAGAATATCACGTATCATATCGTAATTCAGCGGGACTTGAGTTTTCAAATGTATAAAAGTAATCTATTCTGCAAGCTCTGGCAAAGACGTAAAGTCATTGTAAAATGGTCTTCCTAGCCGAAACCTGCCAACTCGATTTGCGGATTCTGATGTAAAACCTGTGAAGCGATTTTTACCCGTCTTCATAAGTTAACGTCACGTTAGTTTCCGAATCGGAACAAGCTTCGAAACACACGCTCTTTTACTCAAGCGTTTTACGTACCATTTGAAATTCACTGCAATAAGGTTTTACCACTTTTATTTAGTGGTCAGTATATTTACACAATCCTCCAAAAGCTGTTTTTATCATACAATTGTAAGGAGTAATTAGAAAAATTTTTATTCTAAAGTCAGTGAAAATTATATAAACACTAAAAAGTGTCAATGTTTCTCGTAATTACTCATGTTGCCTTTAAGAAACCACCTGTTTCTAAAAAATGTACATTATTCATAGGATGGTAATGATTGTTATGCTCCGCTTTTAATTCTGATAATCAAAAGAAAGATTTTCACTTTTAATTGCTTTTGTTCCTTGAAATTTTAATTAAAAAGAGCTTTCCAGGGAATCTTGGAGATTGTTAACCTATTGTAAAGAAAGTGTACATTATTTTACTTTAAAATTTATGTGAGAAATCTGTCGTTACACGAGACCACAAAATGCTAGACACATTACTTTTGTTATCAGTAATATCTTTTCCGCAGAGAGGAGTTCTCACTTTTTCACGAGAAAGGACTAATTATATAGTCTTGTCCAATTCTGTTTTTATCTTATTTTAAACTTATTTCAAATTCGTCTGTCACTTGATGTTAGTACTTCCTAAGTTTGAAGGCAATTTATTTTTCGATGCATCACAATTAGTCGCATAATTGCTTGATTACGGCAGGATTAACAAAACTGTTTCATGTTTTTCCTAGATATATGGTTCAAAAATAAATATAGTTATTAAGTATCAATTAAAATCTATCTACATATTATTTATTTGCAATAAATAATAGAGATAAGTTAAGTATGTAAATTTTCAATGTTGACTATGTTCAGTCTTCATTCGCGCGTAAGTTCGACTTATTTGCCCGTCTATTTCGAAAAGTAAATATTTTCACTTAGGTACCGTAATAGCTGTAATTACCGAGACTCCATTACTTGTCGGTGAAACGTTCGCCAAGTTGTCACAGTAAATAAATATGGAGTGACTTGGATCTTAAATGAAGAATGCATCCGTTATGTCTTATTTTCTATATCGTTCAAGCATCTTTTTATCATCTGCTGCGCAGCGCTCTCGATGAATTAACGTCACGTTCCTGCGATGAAATTGAAAGATTTTGAAATAAAAGTTCATTTTGATGAAAAATTTCACAGACACTTCATTTCAAAGTTAAAAATTTATTGCGATTTTTTTACATCTTTTATCCTGCGGTTGGATGGAGTAAGACTAAAATCACCTGACAATTCTGAAAGTTAGCCAAACAAAAAAAAGCCCAATCATATAACCGGAATTCCCTAAGGCATTCATAGGATACAAGTACCAACTTGAAGAATAAGGGTTCGCTTGGCCGAGCTCCAAAATTCTCAGTTTTCGAATGAAGGAATAAACCAAACTTAATAACTTCTGGAATTTCAATGTTCTATCAAATTTAATTCAAAAACACGACGATGCAGCCGCGGAATAGGGTATATATACTGCACATTAAACCGCTACTGATGGCAAAGCAAACATTTCACGTAGATTGAATTTTCCGCAATATTCTCTACAAACTTTTATTCATCCAGGTTGCCCAATATTTAGTATATGTTCCTACGATTCTTTTATTGCGTGTTTTATAATTCTTAATAAGTGCATGGCTTTTATTAATTGAAAAAATTAAATATTTAATTTTCACTTATTATTCTGCGACTACACTCGTTTTAATATATATATTTTTTTTTAGTCTTGAATGAAATTTCAAAAGTGGCCTTCAAAGAGTTATATTAAATTATACAAGTGTAATAAATTCATAATGAAAACATTTTTTTTTTTTTTTTTCAATAATAAAGATAGTAAAAAAAGATAAATAATAAAACACAGGTAGAATATAGGAATTGCATTTTAAAAGATCTTTCGCGTATGCGAGTAAACGCGAAATGACCTACAATCAAATCGTGGCTCAACCATGAACACCCTTCTCTACTTTAAATATTAGGTATTAAAATAGATTATTACATATAAAAATTTAGAATTATTTTCCAACATAAACTAAAAATAATTGTAGAAAATGACGAAAATGATAAATATTAAAAAAAAAAGCAGAAACGGCGCCAAAAACAAAGACAAACTTTCAGAAATTGCTACTATACAAATTGACAAAAATTGTAAACATATCGTTAAATAATTAGCAAATATTTGACAATTTAATTAAAGTATAATTAAATATAACGTAAAAAAAAATTATAAAAATTGACCAAGACAAACCAGACATGAAAATCAACAGTCTCGCACCAAAAGAGTACAAAAAGTATCAAACTTTCAAATGCCGAATAAAAATTAAGACGCATTGGCAAAATGTTACAAAATTAATGAAAATTTAATTAATAAAATAGGATTACGATGATGAAAACTGAAAGAAAATACAATGGCAATATAAGCAAAAATCAATAAAACTGAAAAGTTGATTGAAAGAGGCTAACAAGTAAGTAAATATTTCCAAAGCGAAAACATTGCGTGTTAACGAATCATTAATATTCATAAATAATTTCATGACTCGTTAATGAACGATGGGTGAAATGTACGCGAATAAAAACATATTTAATGAAACAACTGTTCCAAAAAACACGGAGCTTACGTCCTACAGAGAATGTCCTTTAATTCCACTGTGCATTAGAGAAATTCGTTACAGTATATCATATCATTATCGTAATCAGATGGAAATGTCTGCATTCAAGCTTTTTTTTTTGGAGCGTTTTTTCAAACCCACTTGGATCCATTGCCGGAGTAACGACGATAACGAAAATAGCACGGGCAAAGCCATTTTATGTTTTAAAATGAAAAATGGTAAAAAAGTTACACTTTTATTCATTGTGCACATACAAAGTAAAGAAAAAGCATCCTGTTTTAAATAATACCTTACGAAAATAAATTAATCTAGAATTTTTAATATAATTAAAAGTATGAATATTTTTAATTATACGATCAAGATTATACATATAAATATAGTAGAAAAGTAAGTTTTTGCGCCTCGAAAATTAAAAATAATAAATGTTTTTGTACAAATTCACACATTTTTATTTCTTATACGTTCATTAAAAGAATATGACGATTTTTATGTACATGATCCACGTGTGTGCAATATCCTTTTCCTTCAAAGGTATATAGTAATTCATTCGTTTCAATTAATTGTCCTTCGTTTTTTCAAACATACAAAGCAGTAGTTACTGTCAAGCCAACATGGATAAATTCAATTTTTAGGACAGCGTTGCGTACAGATTTTCATAAAATCATATTTTGTAAGCCTGTCACGGCAAGGAGAGAATAACTGTCGCATCAGACTTGGCTTATACATACGTTTGCGCGTTTTCGAGCATTTCCATATAAAGTTCATGGTTCTTTTTTAATGTAAACGTCACGACTGCGTGCACTTTTAAACTGAATTTCTCTTTCTCAATTATTTTCATAGACTTTTATACGTTTGTAATTGCATTCTTTGATAGCAACGTAGAAGGCCACTTTGTCGTATAAGACAAAGTGGATTACTCATATTCCGCGTGTTGGCATTTGCGAAGTTATCATCACTTACGAAACGTTATTGGTATTGTTAATAAAAGTTTGTTTATTTTCCTCTTCGAAGCCGGAAATTTGAACAGCATATTATGATTACAGTGCTCACTTTAACAATCAGCAAGATTTGTATCGTTTTAAAAAATCGAGTATATAAATCTCTAATTAATTCGATTTACAATTATTTCAAAGTAAATTTTACAGATTTAAAAAATGATTCAGGATGAAATGAACACGAGTGTTTTTGGTTCTAGATCTTTCAAGACGAGATCTGTAAATCTATAAAATTATAAAATGTGATTGGATTTGCAAAGTCTAAATCAATTCACACGTCATCAGACAATAAATGATATACACAATAGTATCGAATCTTGAGAAAATTGTCCGAAATAATACCAGTGTAAAATATCGATGAGATTCTCTTCTTTACTATCGCCATTCGTCATTGAGAATTACGTTATTAAGCTTTTACTTCCAACGGGTCCTTGTGTATTATCTAGTTCAACAGCGTTATACGAAAATTCAATGAACAAGTTTCGCCGCCCCCCCCCCCCCCCCCCTTCAGAGAGATTTTCATTATTTTACGTTACTTTTATCTCGAAAAGTTCTTTCAATTGAGCCCTCACTATGTACACACTCTCACCGCTTAAAAAAAAGTAAGACTCTCTCTTTTATATCACTAGCGTGTCGGGCTTTCCTTTTGTTTTAGCAATTTTTTTTAAGCTCTCGTTCTTTAGTGCAAAAATCTGGATAGTTAAAGAAAAGTATTTTCGAAATATTACGCAAAAGCAGCAAGAAATTGTAAAAAAGTAAATTTTTCAAAAAATTTCTAAAATGGAAATTAATATTTTTAATTTTATTTGAGCGACTTTCCATTCTCTTCTTTAAAATGTTTAGCTTCACTCTAATCTATGTTTTTATATAGTTAATTTTGATTAAATAATAGGAAGCAGATAAAAGCATTGTGAGAGGGATCCAGATAAAGCCCGAGTCAGCATCAGGAGGGGAGAGGAATGATAGCCGCGATTTTGATCGTTTGTACTTGTGACTTTTAATTGAGTCCGCATATCTCCCCGTTCCCTCCATGTTAAATGGTTTCGATATTTTCGGCAGGACATTGGTTTTTATTACGTTTTCCGGAACGAGCGTACATGTAAATCTACCGAATCAGCGACCGCGTGTCGCGTCGGATTGTGGGTCGAGTGGACAGAACGTATGTCGCGGCTTTAAAACGGGTTAATATTTACCGCTGTAAAAAAAAAAAAAAAAATAAAACAAAGAACGCTATACGAGTTTTCAAGATTTTACGCGCCTCTGCTTTTTACGAACGAGTGATTTATTTCGTTCTAAAATTAATTACGGTTGGCTTCGTTGGTGAATTTAAGGATTACTCTCATAAAAAAAAATTCGACGTTTTTTAGAATTAGAAAAAACGATTTTTTGCCAACAATTGTAATGTATAAAGATGACAATCAGCCAGATTTTACGTGGCTTTCTTATCTTAAATTTGTTATTATTCCTGATCAAACGATTGTTACGGACTGTACTTAAACAAACGATTGTTTGGAAAGAGTTATGAAGCAGAAATTCCAAACGACCAAACGACGTTTCCAGAACGACATCTAAATAGGAAAGTAATTTCTTCCTAAGCATCGGTTTAAGTGCATTTTCGAGGTTGGCTAAGACTTTATGCACGAAATCCATCAGAAACTTGGAGAGCGAGTGTAGCCCGATGGCAGGGTAAGAACGCCAGAAATGCACGTTCACACAAAGACGAGTTACCTGACAAAACTCTCCACAAAGTACACCACCCTCAACAACTGCGAGTCTTGCACTAGATGTTGGGTGAGCGACCCGAACGTATATTTTAGGCACCATCCAAGTCCGTGACCAGGGATTCATCTTGCTTGCCAATATGGCGCCCCCTTTCGCATATCGCCGCATTATTTCAGGAATACAACGGTCCCTGATGCCTGCTTATGGATCTTGACGGGAGACAGAGACTCTCTCCAGGCGACGACAGGCATATATATATATATATATATATAGAGTAGAGAAGGTGTATACCGGTCTGATGCTTTTCGTTGAAACAATGCAGGGTTAACCCAGATAGCAACATCTGTACGAGGACTTCCTAGCGACAGCATAAGGACATCTTTTCAGCCGCAGACAACTTTCGCGAGTGTTTGCATGTGCTGTCAGAAATTTCCGTTGTAAATTCACAATAAAGTTGGAAGCTTTTATCTAGCAGTGGAGTAGAGTGCCGAGAATTATAGAGTGTGTACTGTTCCGTCGTGACTATATGTATACTCGGGTGGTAAATATAAATTAACGTCGTTACAATTACTTTTTCCTATTTGTTTAGCATTACATAAACGCTTGAAATGGACGTTTCTACTGAAAGTGCGGGATATTTCGTTTAATCTTATTTAATGTTACTTTTATTGGTTTGTGAAATTTGGAATGAAAGTCTTGGTTAACTTCTTCTATATTTGTCCTTGGATATATTAATATGAATATTTTATCAAGTTAATCTTTTCGAGGTAAACAATTTTTTAAAATGTTAACGAATGCGATTAAAGCGGGCGGAAAAGGAAACATTTCAGACCATTCGACTGTACAGGCGCGAGAAACTGCATTATTTGTAGGGGATGTGATAATTCCAGTACAACGGCGAGCTTGAGAAAATGAAATTTATTATTTAGTGAGCAAAAGAAGTAAGAAAAAAATGAGATTTAAAATGATGTCAAGAGTTTCTTTATTTCAAGCGCATTTTCTTTTCTCAAACGAAAATTGACAGAATACGGGTATAGAAACTGAAAGAAATATAAATGTAAAGTTATAAAAATTGATTGAAGTCAGCTGTCTTGCATGAATATGCTATAAAAATAATTGAAAATAACAAAACTGACGAGAATGCTGAAAAATCATCGAAATTTGAAAAATGAGGAATACATATCTAAAAATCGTAAAAATTAATAAATGAGAGGCACAATGGTGTAATACAAAAGTTGGCAATAGTCCATGCAGACAGTTGATAAAATACGTGAAAATAATTGTCACAGACCAATGTATTTCCAGGTAGAAAAATATTGCCAAAAACGTCGATGAAAAGTGATGAAATAAAAATTGAAAAGAAACGTAAAATTTGGAACAAAATGCAACAGTTGTTTGGAAAATTGGATATAGAAACATACAAATACTGAAAAATTTGTTAAAAAATAGAAAATAAAAACAAAAATGAAAAATGAAGAAAATGTGATATAAAATTGACAATAAAAATTGATAAAAGTATACTTGGATTAAGAATTAGTAACAAAAAATTCAAACTTAAAAAATGAATGAAGAATTATAAATTTACAATGCAATAGTTAATGTAAAGTCATGAGAAAGTGTTATCATCACGAAAATCATACAAAATTTCGTAAAATGAGAGAAAATCAATATTTTTAACGTAAATCAATTTCTTCAAAAGTGTCAAATAAAAAATGAAGATAAAAAGGTCAGAAATTGGCAGGGTTAGAACAAATACTATATGTATTGATAAGAAATTAATGAAAAGTACAAGTTTGTAGTGATGTGGCAAAAAATTAAAAAATATGAACATGAGAAAGAAAAGGTTAAAATTGACGAAAAGAGAAAAAACATCGAAGTATACAAAAAAACAACGAATTAAAAAA
The DNA here is from genome assembly GCA_030522945.1 of Trichopria nigra. Lineage (NCBI taxonomy): Eukaryota > Metazoa > Arthropoda > Insecta > Hymenoptera > Diapriidae > Trichopria > Trichopria nigra. The sequence continues at coordinate 12,116 of JAPYZR010002144.1, forward strand.
AAAAAGTATAGGAATATAGATCTATGTATAATCGTATATCTATATATCTATAATAATATATTTATGTATTATAAAACATTTTCTCTTGTATTATAAGATTTGAAGTTAAGAAATTGAAAATTCCAAGACTGTTATCCGTTTTGACAACGAATGTTAGGAAATTAAAGTTGACACAAATCAATGAAAATCATCAAAACTTATTTGTACATTTTCAATACGTACTTTTCGCCTAAGACTTTCATACTCATTTTTGTGAACATGCGAATATTTAAAATACACGTGTGCATGAAACAATTAGGAGAAGTTTGTACACGCAATAATGCATAATAGGAATGCATTATTGAGAAATAATCTGACGTTGATTAATTGCAGGCCGTACTATATTATTCTCTGTAGAAAATGTAGAAAACATTCGTGGATGGAAAACAACTTCAACATTTGCAAATCAATAATATTTTTGATTTTTACCAATATTAATGGAAATTTATCTCCCAATAATCAAATTACACCTATTTATATTGCGTATATATATTGCTCATGGAAAAAATTGAATATATCATACGTTTGGACATTCAATTTTTAATAATACATATTCTTCAATTCTTAATGATACATCAAACATATTTGTCGCACGAAAGAGTCTAAATTGAAAAATAAGGGGAAAAAATTACATTTTACGTTATTTTTTGTAATTGAAATGAACGTGTAATGTAAAATAATTTTAGCATGTAAATCTTATAGTTTATGGAGTAAATGATATTTATAATAAAACATTAAAAATTGTACGAGAGAAATGTTTATTTAACAGTTAATAATAAAGTTATGTAAACTAAATTGTACAAATCTTTATAAAAAAATGTGTTATGATAATATATTATGATAATATGTACAAAAATAGAACTGTTTTACGTGATTGCAAGATATTAAAAATCAATACATATATTTTTTTAGACAAAAGTAATTTATGAAAAATAAACTGGAATATCATTAACGAGCACTTAAACTATATTTAATTACTACTAAACAACAATAATAATAATTATATATCAGAAAGCTATAATCTTACACGATCGTTCCATCTAATCAGATCGCACGAGCATGATCCCAAAGTCTGAAAACGTGAGTCTACATCTTCTAACTTTCAGGTTGAAAGAGTGGTTGTAGAGAGCTCGAATCCCATTGTAAAGGTGAATAATGTGCGTGGGAGCTATATATATATATATACCTTATCATCGTTCAAGGAGGATTTAAATGGGTAGGGGATTCGTGGTTATGTACACTTTTAATACTGGCTAAGTTTACTGAATTGATGGGATGAGAATGGCTGAAGAACATATATATTAAAAAAAAAAGTATTTTACTAACTACAGGTACCAATGAATTTTAGCTTTAGGCGGCAAATGCGATATTACATTAATTCTTACTCAGCATATATAAAGTAGACATAATACTATCGCCCACCCTGGTAAATGAAGTAAAGAAAGAGAGCTCGATATTTTTATACAGTTTTACTAAACTGAAAATGCCAGCAATTGTGCATTTTTTTGCAAGTTCATCCGAGTAGAAAATGTGACAGACTTGCCGTATTTCCTCCATCCAGCGAATATATCTATACATATATATAGATATACGTATTGAAGAAAGTCGATGCGACACCGACATTTGTTACTCTCGTCGTCTTCGTCAAAATGCCATTCGTTATCGAATTCTTCGAAGCGAATTATCCTTGTCGGTGCAGACGATGTTGGACAAAATATCCAGCTTTATATATATATAGGTTTGAAATCTACTCAGGTAATATTCAGGACATGAAGTCGATGTCGTCACGCTAATGACATCGGCGTGCTTCGGGAAGTGAAATGTAGACTGCGCACAAATTTGAATATCATTCAGGAGTAGTGTCAGCTAAACGTACACCCTATCCTTGGGTAAAAGCCCGTTCGTTTTACCTCTGCTTGGATTATACGGTTCGTTTCTTTGGAGACCACTTATTGAACGCTCCCGGCTATTGTGGTGGTGATCTAGAATTGGTTCCCAATAAAATTGGCGCTTTTTGTTGTCATTCGACCTTTTGTTTTTGTTTTCTTCTTTTTTTTTTGTAGTACAAAGCCAATCGCTTGTTCTTCCCAGTTTTTATGATTGATTTAAAAATTGACATAAAGTCCACAAAATGGCTTCGTTTATTCGAGACTGTTAAATTTGAGACAATAAAATATATCCACTTAAAAACTCGAAGCAATCTAAGAGACGCGTACTGAAAAAGATTTCGACTTGTAGAGCGTCAGGCTTTCGATCCACCGAAACCTTATATTCGCGTTTAAAAGTTTACGGGGTCTTGTTCAATCCAAAGCAATCCACAGACTCCAGATAATGACTGGAGACGGAATACGAGCGATCTAATAAATACATATATATAGCTAGAGTACCTTTAAGCGATAAAATTCTGATTTTATTTTTGGTTTACACTGTTTTTGCATGCTTAATATTCATTGGGGGTGTTGCCGTGAACGTTTTTACGCGCTTATATAGGGCGATCGTGAATAAGGAACTATGATAGAATTTTAAACATCATTTGGAGGGAAATAATACAAAACGACAAAATACGCTTAGTCGTTTAGGCAAAAATCGTGCTTGCGAATTCCGTTCACGGGAGTTAAATTCATCTTTCTTTTAAATAAAATCGGGGGTATTTTCGAGGGAAATATAGGCGTTCGCGAGTAATGTGAAACATATTTGATGCGGGTATTTTCAGAAAGACATACGTGCATCGTTTTTTTTCTGGTTATGGAATGCAGAAAATCCTTCAAAATATTTGAATTTGTCTGGTAAAGGCAACATTTTGCCCTATTATATTTTTTTCTTTCAATTTTAAAAATGATCAGGTTATTTTTTAAATGGTCAGTTTTGAGGCAACATTCTTCATGTATTGTTTATAGTAACGAACGACTTTTGTCTGTTTTCATCAATTTGACGGTTTTAAGCATTTCTTTCGGGTCACCTTTTTTATCAATTTTTCGATATCCCAGTTTTTATCGTCTTCCGGCACACTTCCTCAGCTCATGTAATTGTTCGGCAATTCCTGTTTACGTTGATCAATTTTGCAGCTGAACTGACTGACGAACCGAATAAATATCTACTTTAGAAAACAATTAATTAAGACCGAGTTCAACGCTATTTACTTTCTACTTCGCGTCTCAGCCTGAATGACGAACTAAATTGTATAAAATCGTTTTAAACTTGAACTACTTTCAACACGTTTTTATTGGCTTAGCGAGTAACTTTGCGACTTATTTCTATGTAAAAATGTTGCAATTCGATTTCAACTTGTTTCCAATCGCGTCGAAATATTGTAAACACTTGTGTCAGTCCGAAGAGAATACGCAATATTGCGATACTGAACTTTGGGAATAAGCAATTCAAAATGGCAGATCCAATATGCTGGACAGGAACCGCTATTCAAATTTGATGAAATTCATCATTCGGTGTCTTCGAGGTCTCTGATTACAATCGCAAAGTTCTCACTCTAAATCCAGCGACGTTGTATTTTAATTTATTTTGGCAATTATTAAAGTTTTACTATGTACTGTGTGATTGTTGGTAATTATACCTTGTGATTAAATAGAATAAGCGTAGATATAGTGTTTCGGACTTTTTGAAAATGCCACTATAGCACGCGACTAATTAAAAAGACCTTTCTGTTGCAATGTGTGCGCTGGAATATTCCTTAGCCACATGGAGAATTCGCTACGGAGGCATTAGGGAATATAAAACTTTTAAATATTCCATGGCTGTAAACGAGTTACGCGAACTAATGACATTATGGACTCTCACATCTAACGAAAAAAGAGAGGTTAAAAAGAGTAGAATGGGGGGTGAATTAATAAATTCTAGTTTGCGAGTGAAATTAAAAGGACGAAAGTGAGAAAAAATTTGATAACGGGACATTTGAAGTTGTGATACTCTCATTTTTTTCCTGGAGACAGCCGAAAAATTCATTAAAATCAGTGGACATTTAATGATTGGTATGCAAATGGATTGATCGAATTAGAGGGATTTATTAAAATCATAAAAATTAAGTTAACCCTTGTAATTTCTTCTACCCTCGTAAGTCCTACTTTAAGGGCTTACTGGGGTCAAAAATATTCTCAATTTTTATTCTCAAAAGTAAAAAATTTTCTCAATTTTCAAATCTTACTGATTAATACAGAGAGGAAAAATTAAAAAAATGTATATTTTTGTAAATTGTATACAAATTTTGTCGAAATACGCATACCATATGATTGGCATTTAATTTTGAAACTTATAAACATATGAAAATATTCCATTCTAATTAATAAAAATTGTAATTAAATAAAAATACTGAAATTTTGTTTACATAATACATTTTTTCAGAAACCAGATAAAATCTATATTCTATTTTCAAAAATGACAAGTGACAGATGATTTTGATGCATATTTTCATTACCCACATTGTACTTGCTACGAATAACTTGTCAGTACATCATCAATAGTTTCCTTCAATAGCAGTAAATAGTTATTTGTTTTCATTCACGTTATGTAGACCTTTTCGTTGAAGATAATATTGATGATGAAGATATTTCATTTAATTTCACTTTAATTGTAATTGTGCGGTAATCGTGTAGTGTAAAACATTTTAGAAACTTTAGAGATGTCGATCTATGAATTCTGGACTTTATCTTGCAAATCCTGAGATGTTGAAGTAGAGGAAACTACAGCCGAATTCTGAAAAAATTCGCCATTTGTGAATTATATAATGGATTAAAAAGTTGAAAATTTCATTCGTCACTCTATACCTATATATATACATAATATTTTAAAATGGCAAAAAATCTAAAATATAATAAACTTTAGGTTAATTCTACCTACTACATTAGAATTTTCAATTATCGCGAGAGTAATGTGTAAAGTTGATTTCGTCTTCATTCCATTATTGGAAGAATAAAGCGCAGGACCAAATATTTCTTAGGCAAAATAGCCGAGCTGTGAAATTAGACGGAATTCAGTTATTTGGCTGTTTACGGGCACTAGTTGAAAGTTTGAAGCGTGGGGTTGAACATCTGGTTTTAACTTTGAAACGATGGTATAAATATATATGCAAGACTACAAAACAAAAAAGTTACGCAGCCACATAATTTATTTGTTTTTTTTTTCTATCGAAATGTTACGTAAAACTATTTTAATAAAATGTTGAAAATTTTCAAAATAAATCTTCTTTAAAAATAACACATATATAATACACAAAGATTACTACATTTTCACGGAGAGAAATATTTAGACGAAATAGGCAGAATTCTGGGTGATTCAGCCATATTTTCTTGTAAGCATATAGCCACAGCAAGAACGTATGTTTAATTTAACCATATATGAAACACATGTTTCTGCGATTTTCAAAATCCTTATTTGCTAAAAAGTTACTAAATTAAAGATCGAAGCACCATCAATGACAGGTGTTTTGAATTCGTCTCGAAAAGACCTTTCAAATGAGCCCCCACTCGCCATATGTTGCCATTTAAGATTTCCGCCCCCCCTGGCGCTCCCCGTTCCCTTTAGGAGGGGGGGGGGGGGGGGGGGCGCCACCCCGCAGAAATTACATTTTTTTGAAAATCGTTTCACGTGTTTCAAAGTTTTTTTTAAATGTTTGAAGTTGTCCAAATATTTGACCGTCCCGGTACATAATTGACACCCTGTATATATATGTATATATATATATATATATATATATGTTTAATACTGTCGCGGTATGCATTGTCGGTTTTCGCCGCGCTCCGTTTTCTGCGAATTCCGAGTTGGCACTTGTAGAAATGACGGCGCGGTTGCAATCGGCAAAT
>JAPYZR010002145.1:0-17953 GCA_030522945.1 Trichopria nigra
AACAAAAAAAAAAAAAAAAAAAAAAAAAAAAAAAAAAAAAAAAAAAAAAAAAAAAAAAAAAAGAAAGAAATGAAAAGGTATCGACAATGCATACGATTCATATTACAATGTGTCATTCGATAATAAACTCGCAATTTATTGCATCTTGTATAAAGTTATAAATCGAGCGTAAAGTACATAAGGCGCGCGAGTGTAGACCTATTCAACAGTCACGTGGTGCATAAGCAGTGGTGGCAAAATCTTCCTCTCCATTCATGCATCACCCACTCGTATGCATGGCTCGTGTGTGCGAGGCTAAGTTTGCACATCGCGTAATTCGACCCATGCACGAACATTTGCGAAGGCGTGATACTTTAATTTGACACCGCACTTCGAAAACTATCCAACCCTTCCGAAAACTATGCGAACAAAACTGAAAACCGTTAATTTGCTTTTCATTATTAAGTTCAATCCACGTCGACTTCAATCTTAATTAACCGATGATGAATGAAACATAATAATTAATTAAAATCAATTATTTACCAATAGTTTTGCAATAACAATTTAAGATATTTCAAAAATATTAATCATTAAAATTCAATAAAACCCAATTCTTTGTTCTGTCAATTTTTGACAGAACAAAGTCTAACGAAGGCTGTCAAAATGGCCGAAACGTAAATTTGTTTTATAAATATTTAAAATATTGTTTTTTAAAATACCGTTTTCTTTCCAAGGTCAACTTTTACTTTTAAAAAATTACTAAATAGAGATCAGAAAAAATTGTACTAAAATTTGTTTAATACGTATATATATTGAATCATTGTTAGCGAAACCAACAAGTCTGGCCTGTTGTGCGATCTATGATTTTCTAAAAGATTGTAAACTGCAAATATAAACCACATGTATAAACGTCGCACTTACTGTAAATTAAGAAATTATGTAACTTTATCCATTGTAAAGCTGAAATAGACTTCAAAGAAGTATCATATGCTAAATAAAAAAAAAAAAAAAAAAAATATTCATGAGTTCGAAATAAATTTTTTTTACTGAATGATTACTTTCATATATTTTGTCTGCATTCTTTGTGGCGTAAAAGAACTGTTTTTTTTTTTTTTTATTATTTTTCTCCATTTTTTATCATTTATATATATATATTTAATTGATAAAAAAAAAATATAAACTTGATCAAAAATGAAAAATAAATTGTTAGGAGCCTATATAAAAAATGCAGATAAAAGGTGAACATAAACATAGAAAATTTTTATAAACTTCAAATTATCAAATGTTCCAAAAAATCAACAAAGATTCGTATTAAAATCAAACATATAATGTGCAGTATAATTTGAATTTGAAATAATTGTATTATTTAAATTTTAAATAGGAAACAAAATTAATAACAATTTTACAGATATAAAAATGCAAGATTTCAAAAAACATAAGAAAATTCATAAACACCAAAAGCTACGTAAAATCCGCAATTTTCGAAATGTAAATTTGAAGTGATGACGGAAACACTTTATATTTCATTGATAATAATGAAAGTATTTTTGCGACGAGTAACCACGAAATACATTTCAAAAAAGCAATAAAAATAAACAATAAAAAATAAATCGACAATCTAGAAATTTTTCAAAATTATTAATTTTCAGAAACAAATGATCGTAGAATGACGAATTTTCTAATTAATATAGAAATAAATTAAGTACAATATTTCGAATATTGTCATATTCCAATATTGTATAACAGTCTCGAATCACGAGCGAATGTCACGTTCATATAAGATCGCACTGATGGAACATTTCATTTCATTGCCGACTGGACATATGCTCAAACCGAGCAACTTTGTTTGAAATGTATTCAGGAAAATAAGCGTGTTTACACGTAAGAAACGAGTTTTTCAATTTTACCAAGCAACGGGCAAATAACGTTAAATTAAAACGACAAAATGCAGAACAGATCATGTACCTCCAAAAATAAAAGTATGACATCGATTTGCATCGAATCTGCTGATAATCGCGCTAATGCTCGTCGTTAATACGTCACCTGAAAATAAACTATAGCAAGTTCTCTATATAATTACGTCAAAGTAACTATTCATCATCACTTATCCCCGGCGTACATTTTATTAAAACACTCGTAAGCGTCACACGCCTGTCATCTCTGCGCACAACGTCGGCTTAATTTAATGCAGTTTCCCGTTTACGAACAACAGAGCGAGATTTTACTAAAAACGATCGTTTCGTGCAAATATACCACGACGCTCCGTACATATATATGTATACACGTGACTTGTTTAACATGTATATACATATATGATTACGCGACATGAATTTGACGAGTGAGCGTCAGGCCATTTCAACGATTCACGAGAAGCTGAAAAGGTGGCTGAAACGATCGGTGCGAGTTACACGGGCGGAAAAGTCGGCGATTTAGACGTTTCAGGTTTCGTCCCTCGTCCGCGGGCGATTCGAGAAGACGTCGAGGAACTCGATCTCTTATATACCCGAGCCGGACGCGGATATCTGCGGCAGCACCTGAGCCTCTTAGAGATACACTTTCGTTTCGTAGAAGTTATATATTTTCTCGTCGGCTAAACAGGTCCAGAACACTGCTCACGTGAAACTGACAAAATGCGAGCACTCTAAATACACACACATATATATATATAGAGAGAGAGAGGTTGATGTTTGATCGCGCTTAAACTGACGCCTATATAATCGAAAATCCAGTACTGCAGTGTATATATATATATATATATACTATGCATGCATAGGCGAATTTCGTAATATTGCGGAGAAACGTAGGGTTCTGTTTCATCTGTGCTTCTTATAGACACTTTTATCCAATGTTGATATTACTGACAAATCAGCCTACACCTTAAGGCAAAAAAAAAGAAAATGAGCCAATTTCAATTCCGCGGGCATTCTACAGTCACTTCCGTCGGTTAGGTATATAATTTAGGTCATAACACATTAGCTTAGTTTATTTGTTTTTTTTTACTAACCTTCAACATTTGCTTTTCAGTTAGGTTAGGTTAGGTTACATGTACGGCAGTGACGGTCGATGACGATAATACATAGAAGGTATAGTCCAGAACAAGTGAAGTCATAAATATGTTAGGTCAGGTTATGGATCAGACCCGTTAGGTTAATTATTTGGTTAAGTTAGGTAAAATTATGGGCCATACGGTATAATAATAATTGAGTCAGTAAATAAAATTTTCTTCCCACTCTTTTTAGCAAACATTCTTTAATTTTCGTGTCTATAAAAAAAAACCGAATATTTCAAGAGTCCAAAAATCTATAGGTTCATTTCGAATGCATTTTTAATCACAAATTATTCGATTAGTCATGAAATCTTAAGTTTCGGCAACGGAAATGAATGGTTGCATCGTCTTCGACAACATTTACATTCCGAAATTTCTGAAAACGGCGAATTTAAAAATAAATGCTGATCACCGAGGAGTATAATATTACGTTAATGAAGAATATATGGTTTTCCGCATTATCGTAGTTAAATATACTTCGTATCTAAAAACCTTTAAATAATAAATGTTTCGTAAATGCATGGAAGAATGATTAATTCATAACCGTATTTGTAATCGGCAAAATTTATGCGAATTAAGTGTTGTTTTTTTTTTTAACGTGTGTAAAGTCAGGTGTATATGTTACTAATAATTTGGTCGTTAACGAATAAATGCAATTCACTCTAAAATGCACTGTTTCCTCTCTTGATCTATTTATAATGAAAATTTATATTTTGGATTTCAAACTTAAATAATGAATGTGATTCCACAAAGTACTAATTATTCGATGTTTATTATATTTTTGCTACTATATTTAATAGTTAATTTATTATATTTTTGGAGAAACTATTATTACTTTGCGCCAATTACTCTTATTCGATTATTTATTAATGTTCATTTATATATACATAGGTCAACGACATTTTTATAAATTTTAGATGGATGTCTACTTCACAAAATACAATACAAAACAATGCACAAAAGTCCCAACACATAATTATTTACACTGCGCAAAAGAACATGACCACCTGTTAAAATAAATGAAAGGAAATACCACAGACTGACACGGTGAAATATCGGGGTTTCACCTTGACCGAAAACTCTCGTGAAAAGCACATCGGAATAAAAGAAAACAGCGAGAGATGCGCTGGCTCTTATTAGGACGCAATTCAAGCCTAACAACACAAAACAAAATATTGATATATAAAACAATACTAAAACTAATATAGACCTATGGGATCCAACTTTGGGGATCAGTCTCAAACTTTAACATCGAAATATTAGAAAGAATGCCTGCACCGAGAACCACTCCACTAATTAGAGAGTTATTATATCTGATATATATCTTTTAATGATTTAATTCTTCCAATATTTGTATTACACAGATTATACACAACTTTGATATTAATCATTTACTGATTATTTTTATGATATTATTTTTAAGATGATGCTTTTCTGATAAAATTAATTTGAATTACATTTTTTATGAATTGAAATTTTTTTTTCTACATTATAATTATCTGACAGTTTTACGGCTCCATCTGTTAAATGGTAGATAGTACTTAATTTAAATACGAAGAGGGATGATATGAGTAAGAAAAAAATAATTAAAAAAAAAAATGCTAACAAATGTAATTTAATTACTACGCCACCAACAGTTGACACTTTATTCACACACTTTCCTTCAGAAAATTTAAAAAAGAGAAACGTCACTCGTAATATTCAGTTCTATTACATGCTCCGTTAAAACTGCTCAAGACACAAAGACCGCCGCAGAAAGAGAATACAATCGCAGCGGGAACATGGGAAGAATATTATCCAAATATAATGTTCATATCCTCCCAGGCGTGTTGGATTGACAGCTGCAGAAGAGTCATCATCCTTCGTCTCGTCATCGCGCCGGCCCTCGTAAAAAATCGAATGCACACATTCGAGAGCGAACATTTGAAAAGACCGGTGTGCGTGTGTTCGAGACCACTTTAAAAGAAAGAAAAAAAAAGGAGCACTTAAGTCTCCGCGTATGTAAGATTCACAAAGCGCCTGACACAAACAAAAACATACACGTCGATCCGAAGGCAGGATGTTCGAATAATATACAATCGCCAATGTAAGTCGAGGTAATGAACGGGAAGTATAGCGAGAGAGTCAGTTCGCAAAAGTTGTATGTGTATAGATAATATTTTTTAGATGGCTGATAGTCTATAACATGGCCTAATACTCGGGTCTTACTCCATCCATCAGAGCGTTTTCTCTTTTCTTTTTTTCTTCAAAAACGTTGAACGAAACATTTTATGTAACCTGACCTATTCAATTACTCCACATTTTATCCAATTCAAGCCATCTGTGTTTTACCGAAGCAATCTGCCCGTTGCATCGGATCGAATGAATTCGCAAACACCGACACAGTATAACGGGCTCGCGCTAAAACACAGTCCGATTCGATCATTGGCCGGCGACGGGCATTTGTTTCGTGACGCAGCACTCGGTGGGTTGGGGTTCGCTACATTATAGGGGCAATAGCTGGCCGATGCATTGCGCTTCTGTGACACACTACCAGCCGAGTATTATAACGCGAATCTACCGTCAGGTACACCTATACAACACCAGGTCCCATACCTGGCGAGTCGTGCTTCGTCATCGCGAACCTTTGGTCTCCGCCGATCGAGCAGGAAGGCCAGCGAGAGCGAGGGAGAGAGACGATCCGGAAAGGTGGAGCAACCACCCCGGCCAGAGCAATAAATAATATGTACACCCGTGTCTCGAATCGCGTGTATGCACGTCGGCTGGCATGTGTGCGTACGTATATATGTATGCCCGAGTACAGGGAGCAGCGCACGACTCAACATTCGCGGAGATTGATGGCTGCTCCGTGACTGACGTTCCATCAATCACGTTCTTCGTTTCTCTCGTCCAGACGGAGTGACCTGCCCTTTTCCCTGGCTCTCCCTCGATCACCCCGGTATGTATCTACTTTGCCGCGGATTTTACGCCGTATCCCCGGTTCCTTGGCGTCATTGTTGCCGCATCTCGCTGGCCTATTATCGTTCCCGGCGTCGTTATTATCCTCTCTTACGTGATGGCTGATGCTCGTCAGCTAGTTCTGCTTTACGCTTCCTCGATTTCGCGTCTTCTTCCTTCCCTTTTGTTGTTTGTATCTGGACTTTTCGTAATCGACTTAGACAAAGGCGTCGCGATGGAGCTCGTTGAAATATTGATTCGGATCATTCGTACGATCTGCAAAGTTTTGTAGTTCAAGTGGGTTAATGGGAAGGGCAATTCAGGTGGTCGGGCCTGATTAAAACATCCGACCATTGGAATGATGCTCAGTTGGATAACTTTGCAGAGCAGTGTCATGGACGATATTATTAGGCATAGGTATAGTGCTAAATCTGTTCAAGGATGAGCAGGATGGATATCTTCACCAGGATGAAACTTTTTTATTACATACGGTGTAAGTTCGTTCATGGTAATTGAGCTGTGTGCATTTTACACTTATAGAATAGCTGTACTTTTGGGAACGCATCTATCTAGTATATCATATAGAAAAGGGGATGAGTATACGAAAAATGCGTGCTGGACAAAAAAAGATCACTCCTGTGCACACGTGTCTGGTTTTCAAACCCTATATACGATTTGCTCACAGTATTAGGGTGAAATATAGTTTTAATAGCTCCATGTGCTATACTCGCTATACATCATGTACATGTGCTTACTGCTTACTATTGGTTATAGATTTTAAATTTACAGTAGAAGATAGGGGATCTGTGAAATCAACTTTTTTATGTTATTTGCAGGATGGTTTGTTTGTCAACATATCTTCTCGGTGTGCTCAGGTCAGATACCATGTCTGAACACACATACAATAGAAATATGTTTATAAATTACACATTCTACTGATTTGTGGAATTCACAAGAATGATGTCATCTTTCATATACATATACTTAGACTTGCCGAATTCCGCAAAAATCATATGTATAGTTATCGATCCGTGAAGTAACGCATTTTTGAACGTATTTGACTTTAATCATAACTGCACTTGTTATGCTGCATCTGGAAATTCATTCGGGAGTTAATTAATGGATTGTTCTTAATCGTATGCGGAAAATACGTGTTTCCTACACTGTTTTTGGTTTCTGGGAAACGTGCCTTCTATTAAAAGAAAAGTGTCGTTCGTTACTCATGCAGGAACTTGCATTTCCTACGCTTATAACGAAGTATACTATTATCGATTTCAATTGTATTAATATTACTCGAATTATGCAATTCATTACTACCTGTATTATTTTGTTATAAATCAGAAATTAATCAATAATATATGTAGACATATAATATTTTTTATGAAATATCACACACACACACATGTCTAATAAATATGATTTTTGTGTTTCAGGTAAGTGTCAAGCAGGAAATTTTCTTCATTCCCACTGATGAAATGTAAGTGAGTAGAAGGAAATACCTAAAATAACGGTTGTTTATTGCTGATGAAAATTAATCTTTGTTTCAAAATTTGTAATGTGACACTTCCATTTTTGTCAATTGATAAAATTACAATATTCATGTGTAGTTTTGATTTCAACTAATCGCCTTATTGAATGTCATTATTTGACAAATTTTCTAATTTGTCAGTTATTATCATTGAATTTCATCAATTTAGCATCTTTTCGTCTATATGATGATATTTCCCAAAAATTTTCATTTACTTATGCACAAATGATAGGTGTCATATTATCATATACGGTTGTCAATCATTTTGATTTTTTTTTGTTGCAAATTTCTGCCATATAGTTTTTGTACTGATACGATAAAGCTAATACTTTCTCTGATTGCACTCACTTTTTATCAGCTATCCTTGATAACATTTCAACTTTCGAGGTAGGTGTAGTTTCCCTTTGAGCTTTCTCCGGGTCTCAATTTGGTGCCAGGTTGCGTCTCTAATACATTGCTTACTGTGGTATTTTTGGAAGCCTAACGTTTCCACCGCGATTGTCCTCAGCTTGCTCGTCAGGTCGTCCCAAGTAAGCTCAATCTCGAATTGATAGGACAAGGTGCTCTTCTCCACAAACTCTTGAGCAATCTCCGAGTTCTGTAAATGTTGGATGTCGTAGAGCTTCTTCGCTTTCGTCTGGTGATAGGACTTCTTGAGAAGAAGCTTCACGATTCCAAGCAGTAGCTGGTGGTCGCTATATATGTGACAACTCCTTGGACGGTTTTCATTCTACTGATCAAGATGTGGTCGATCTGGCTTCGAGTCGCTCCATCTGGGGATTGCCATGTATATTTGTTAATGTACTTGTAGAGGAATCTGGTCCCGCCGACAAACAGGTGCTGCGTAGAGCAAAGATCGGTAAGGCGTTTTCCATTGTCGTTGCTCTCTTCATGCAGGCTGCGAAGTCCTGTAAAGGCTCGAAGGTCGTCGTTTTTGCCTACTTTGGCATTGAAGTCGCCTATCACGATTTTTATGTCGCTCTTCGGAGAGGATATCAGACACTCCTCAACTAGATCCTAGAAAATATCTTTGTTCTCGTCATCGTTCTGTTCTGTGGGAGCATAGGATAGGATGGCGGTGATTTTGCGCAACTTCGAGATGCTCCTGTCTGAGATTGATTTGAACTCCAGGAGCGTCTTCTTTGCGGTCGAAGATAGCAAAATGTCGACTCCATTTATGCGGTAGTTGTCGTTGCCGCTATCGGCGAGGTACTCACCTGTCCGCATTTGGAAGTCTCCTTGACCTCTCCAACTGATTTCGTAGAGACCGAGGATTTCAAGATGGTAACGTCGCATCTCGGAGCAGACATAGCCCAATCTGGATGTTTGTTTTTACTTCGTGGCTTATCGGGCCGACGAAAAAACCCCAGTGACATTAGAGGATACTACGGTTCGGGATTCAGGTTCCCGAACGAGCTTTCATACACGTTTATATAGCGAGTCGCTTGCTTCAAGACCGACACCCGCTCCCAGCCGCACCCCCTTGTTGAACAGGCGTTGGGTATATAGGCTGTTGACTAAAGGTCTATTATGCTAACGCATTCAGCCATCACATGCCGGAACATTAACCGACCCACATTTCCACGGGGGTTGGATACCTCGTCTCCTTGCGGGTTGCTCGGCGTCCAGGTTGTACCACGTGGAGGTTCTGAGTAGGATATTAGGCTAGGAGAGGCTAAGATATAACACAGTTACATTGTATTGCGCATCACTAGCGCAATCAATTTTATTTTATTCCGAATTTATCGCAATCTTTCTCAATTCTATAAATATTTTCTAATAAAAAGAGAGAAAAAAAATAATGTCACCAGTATCAGAATATCACTTAAAATTAATGTTTAAACAATATCACTTAATATTGTTGTTACCATCGTCGATGAATGCAACATAAATCGAAGTTATATATTCACTTGCGAGTAAAGTACCACTTAAACAGTTATTATTTTCGACGTTTTACAAATAGTACATTGTAAGAAGTGCGTAATAATTGCACGCTTATATTATAATCGATGCATTATTATCGGAACATGAGAGTTTTCGCTCGTTGCTGATGCTAGTCGTTTCTAAGAATGCCGGAACAATAGACCACTTTTTCAACTCCTCTCACGTACCCTGATGGCGTTAAACAATTTGTCATTAATCATTTCGTCCAATCTACGATTTAATAAGCATCTCGTTTTCGCCTGTACTTCGACGAAAAGAGAGAACGAAAGAAAGAGAGGAGAGTAGAAAAGGTATTAAATCACCGAAAAGTATCCATGAGAGTATGGAGGCAGGCCGTAAGTATTCGTCTGTATATAATCGAAGTCGTTTCATTTTTTAATTCACCGCTTAAAAATCCTATTAAAAGCAGCTGATGCCTGGCAGGCGTTTGTGTGCCTCTCTCTCTCTCTCTATATATATATATATACATTATACCAAAGCGTGCGTCAGGTATACCAATGCGCAGTAGAGAGTCAAAAAGCGTCGAGTCACGCGACGAAATGCTGTCCATCGAAAATTCGAACTGCGTGGTCGGACGATGAAAGAAACTTTGACGATGAGTGATGAAAATGTTCAAGAGTGGACAGAAACATGAAAAGAAAAGCGAGAAACCGTCGACAAAGAGAGAAGGACGCGCGATAAAAAGCAAGCGGGGGCTCGCTCAGGAGAATCGAGATCCAAGAATAAGGAGCGTGCACATAATGATGAATTTTACACTTCTACAAGATTTCGGGATTTTACAGAAATTATTGTCGGATGGCGTAGTCGTTATTGACGTCGAGTCAATATTTTTTTAATGTGAGTTTTTGAGTCGTTGGAGTCGAGTGAAGTCATGTGGGAATATGACGTTTTACTCCGGTAATTTGCATCCAATTGTCATCTATCTAAGAAATTGTGATATTTACTGTCTGTATATTATATTCAGACACATTTTTTTGATATGTACTTATATACATATATATTGGTGACGGTCAGTAAAAAAAAATTTTTCTATTTTAATAAATTTTTTAAGAAGGCCATCACAATTGCCCAAAAGATCAGTTGTTTACTGAACGTCTCACCAATGCTCATTTGTCAAAATGTTACATTATGAAAATGCGACGAAAATAAATTAAGCCGGCTAATATAATCAAAGCAGGGGAAATAATATATTTCGTTACCAGGGCGCGAAATGTAATTTCAGAGTACTACTAAAAAAATAAGATTCAACGAACGCGAGATAAACTTGATGAGAATAAAATTGACGATAGAATGAACAGTTGCAGATGAATTGAACAAAAACTGTAGGCAACAATAAATATAATGAATACAAAACGTATATATAATAAATTAAGAAAGGAGAAAAGTTAACATGGAGTGAAAAATGATTGAAAGCTTAAAATCTCTATTAATAAAGCTTTAAGATTATAATAGATAATAATAATAATATCAAATTCATAAACATTAAATTAAATTAAATATTATTTAAATAAATTAAAAAATCGTTATAAAGTATAATTTTCCACGTCATCAAAGCAAATCGCTAAATTCTTCGATTCGCAGTTTATCCAATCGCAAAAAAAAAATTGTTCCATCATTATACAAAAATCCTAAATATATATACATTAATTCAGTTGAAAAAATTCATATCGCACACGCCTTTGATGTAGCATCTGCGGCGCTCAAACCTTGCCCTTGCTTCATTTGAGACACTTACTGACTTAATAACTTATTCTTCAGCAATACTTCGTTTCGACCTTTGACCCGACCTTTTGAAGTACCTGCGGCTTTTCAATATTTCATGAAGAGCACGGGTCTGTCGTCTGCCTGTATCGAAAAGACGAATGAATGAAGGCTTCGAGAGAAGAGGACGCGACATAAAGCGAGAAGTCACGAGAGGGAGAAAGGGAGCGATAGAGAGAGAGAGAGAGTAGAGAGAGAGTAAAAGGAAGAGGGAGAGCAAGAGAGGGAGGGTCGTCCTCTGGGGAAGAATGGGTAATTCGTCCCCTTTGGCGTATGGTGAGTGGCCAGGACGGATCAATCGGAAGGCGGGTATAAGTTTCCGCCGTTGTGGTCCAGCGGTACCGAGGTTAGCTGTCGTGGTCAGTTTCGGATTGCGGCGATGTCAGTGACAGCTGCGCTCGAGGGCCGCGTATTGAACTCACGTCCAGTCACGCTCCTTTATAACTACTTACCTCTCTCTTCCTTCCTTCGACTGCCCGAGATTCCTCTCTCACTCCCCCTCCCTCCCTCTCTTTATTATCATCGGTCCCTTTCCATCTCTCTCTCTCTCTCTCTCACTCGCTCGCTCGCTGCGTCCTTTTTATCTCCGTTTGCGGATTTCGCTCTGTGATATAGCGCAAGATGCAGGAAATAATATAATATAATGACATTATATTCTCTTCTGTATTTCTTCGAGTGACCTACCACTCTAAAGCGATCGAGTAAATAGTCAATATGTTGAGGAATAAGGGATTTCGAATTTGTGTACTTTCATTAATCGAGGAAAAGAATTTTCTTCATATCAAATCAAACGAATATTATTGGGTACGAAAATTCGGTGATCAAGGTAGAAATCATTTAGAATGATGGTATACGTAATCGGGGGACATGACTCGATGGAAAGACATGAATGAATCAGCAGAAACTCGCGGATATACATAACATAAGCAGGTTTATGTATGATTAAGCATGATTATGAATAATCATACATGATCATATATATTAATTGTTATTAGTCTATATAGGTGTGATCATGTAGATGACGATATCTTGACTATATATACGCATAATATACTGTTACATGTGTTTTTATTTATAATACGCGTATATATAAAAATAGTAGAGACTTAAAATAGAAATACTTATATGTATTGTATGTTTATAATTACATACATAAACTTTATAAGTTCAGTATGTAAATATATTTTTATATATACCTCAAAAAAACTGACTCGAAAACGTTAATATATATTGTCCACGTTAAAATTGTCATATATATTATTTAAAATTTTCATTTTTTTCTTACATTGAACGTTTCGATTGAACTTAATCTTGAATAAAAATATTCAATTAATATCCAAGGAAAAATCAACTTGAAAAAAGTACCAAACACATGACAATTTATGAAAAACAAAACAAAGCTGCATTCAGTAATTAAAAGACACCGTTATGTATTATTAAAACGATAAAAAGATTATCGACATTACATTATTAGCGAAAAATAAAGACGCAATTGTATAAAACTGTAATGACATTTCGAAGTTAAACCATTTATAAAACGCAAATTAACAGTATATGAATAATTTCAAGCTTCCGTAAGACGACGTCGATTGTTACCTATGACCTCACCTCTGCAGACTATAATATCGAAGGTAGAATGAACGAAAACCTAATAAACGACGAATTCGGAACGTAATGTCATCTCCCGTATATTTTCGGCAGTTTGTCAACTAAAATGTATATTCGCGATATATATTTTAAAAGCGCCCGAAATAACGTGGTTTCTGCTAAAACAATGCTTCCGCGTCAATTCGACATTCGATCGACGATGTCTCGTCGCTTTATTAGAAACGTTATTCTAAAATGTTTCCTGAAAAAAGGACTGAAAATATAGAAATGTATATTAAATATATATATATAAACATCAATTACCAAATTTTCATTTTAAATAATAATTGTTATTATTTCTACTAATAAGGAAGAGTAATAATCACCATACTCATAGAATTTAAAAAAAAAATGTAGTTCCATTTTGCTATAAATAATTTTTAGAATACCATATACTCCTTAATTCAAAACAATGAATATAGCGAATATTCACTAATTCACAGTAGGTTTCACTGTTTCCATTCGAAAGAGTAGATAAGCATTTTTTTCACAATGAAAGTCTGTTTTCAAATGCCAACTGGTATATGGTAAAATTTTCAAAGAAATCTCGTCGAGATAAAATTTCATGACATTTTAATAAGAAAGCTTATATTTATCACCTCTTACCCGGAGTATAGTCCTCCCAAATTAAGAGCGTACAATCAACGTATACGCCGGAGAGGCAGAAAATGTTTCTCATCACGCGTTCCGAAGGAAACGGAAAGCCTGCGTGTCGGCGAGCCGTTTCACCTTCCAATTACTCCGAAACAGTGTAAGGACTATCGCGGTCGAGTATTATAGAGGCACCTCCATCGCCGCCCCCCCCCCTCAAACAGTCTAGAGCTCTTTCCACGATTTCCATCTAGCGCGAAACGAAGGGCGATAGTAGGCCCCCGAACTTGGCGTAATGACTGGGGAATTGGGGCGCAGGGGGCATAGAAGGGGCGATATTACGCGGCAGGTCGGGTTGTCCGGTCGATCCGTAGCCGTCTGTGGAAACCGTAGAACAGAAGCGGTTCGCTCCGGTTGTTACATCCGACTGGGTGTGTGTAGGGGGTTCTGGGGTTGGGACGCTTCCAGGACGGCCGCCAAGGGACGTTTCGACGCAACGAGCTCCTTATCTTCGCTACACCTTTGCATGTACGAGGCGAGCGACGTATACCTCTCGCTTGTGTTTAAAACCCCCTGGCTGCTGTATATATATATGCAGAAGTCGAAATAAACTCTGCCGGGATGAGACGGGAACGAATGTAATTACTGGACTGACGTTCTTGCCCAAGTACCAGCTTTATGCTTTCGAGGGGTTTCGCCGCCGCTCCGAATTGGATGAATTTTCGTTACTTGCTCTTTGGTGTCGTTTGAATTTCTTATCTTTTGATTATTTCAGACGGTTTTGCGGTGATTCGACGCTTTGTTTTATTTATTGGAGATTTTATTAGTCTTCCAACCTCGAATTAAAATTTGTATGGTTAAAACTGCTGTACCACACTCAGTACAAGTACATCCATTGTACGTCTAGAAGTAGATTTTCAGTATGTTCAGTTGTCATGGGCCGGGACGTCCATCAGACCCTTGGACGTGCAGTCCAGATGTAGAATGGAAGTAAACATAAATGGGTTTTTAAATGCACAACAATTGTACGTACATTGATTATCCAATGTATATATGATGCCATGTCCGTTGTCCGTAAATACCACACATAGTAGAAATTAAAAATATAGTTTCTGGACAGTATTCCTGGACCTATTTACACACAATATCCAGGACAAATGATCAGGAACTGATCTCATTTTCTACCAGGATATTCAATGTAACGGCCAGTATAGTAATATAAGGGTAGGTGGATAATTGGGTCAAGTTGGATGTATACTCTGTCCACGCCATTACTTACGCAAAATCGTACATGTATAGAACTTTTAATAATAGAAAACACTTCTAATAAGTATGGTAAGTATTATGGATGCAATAAAGCGATAATAAGTCGAAATTATTTGTGTGATGAGCTGATAAAGCAGCTATAATATAATAAATTCATTAGGTATAAAAAATTAACAGAAGTGATAATGTTTTTTATTAATGTTGAAAATTAGAAAAACCTTCCTCATTAAATCTTTTTCTCCAAGTTTATAATATATATATATACATATGAAATCTTTGTTTTTCTAGTGTACACTTTATTATTTAAGTGAGTAAGTAAATAAATTATATATTTAAATAAATAAAAATAAAACACACTTTATTATACTTCGGTATTAATCAAATTGGTTATTGTTAAATGTCCACATATTCTGGCATTTCAACTTTTTAGTAGTGTCACATATTTATTGCCATCAGACGCTTTTTTTCAAAGCATTTTTTATCATTAAGATTTGTGTCTTTCAGAATCGACCTGTGACACATTTTCGTTTGTTGGCTATTTTTAAAACGCAAAATCTTATATGATCAAGCTTAAACATATTTTCTCAAGCATTCAACAAATAGAATCTTAGACGATCGTAAAGTGATTCACGGTCATAATTTCTTAAATAAATTTCTCATGTTGAAATATTTTGAAAAATGCGCATAATCTCCTTCTCAATCTCTGCTTTTTAAAAAATTTAATGAAATCATGTCTTTATACGCTTAATATTTCAATTAATATTTCAATTTAAATTTATCAATTAGCATCAGAATTCTTTTCTCTTTTTAAAAAATATAATCATCATAATGAACCCATACATACACATACATATATATATATATTAAAAACGTATAAGGAACGGATGATTTAGAAAAGTAAAATCATACAAGAATCTTCGTCCGGTTGGTTGGCTGGGAACAAAAATAACGTTTCGTTTTTAATTGTTGAAAATAATCTTTTGAATCCATTTGAAAGCAGGACATTTAATAGAAGAATTCCATCGCATTTGTTCTAATGAGACATTGAAGTTGTAAAATTCCAATTACCAGTAGATATACCGGCGCTATTATTGCTTCTTTTGTAAAGCCTGACACACTTTAGACCAATGAATCACCCGCATTGTGTCAAAACATATTCAATAAAATATCACCTCTTATTGAACTTTCCTGTACGAACAATTGTAATATAAAAACAGTAATTTTCACTACAGTACAATGTCACATTGAACGTGTAAAAAATTAGTCGAATCGAAAACATTAAGCAATCAACGCTACTATATATACACTTTATTAAACTTTCCTAATTCTTTTAAAGCGAAATCATTTTTTTTTTTACTTTAGGTGAAACCATACTTTAAAAAAAATCACATGTAAAACTTAATTTTATAATTGTAAAAAAGTCACTTGAGTAAAAATCTTTTTTTTATATAATTTATATTGATATAAAGTAATTTTTGTTGAAATGATAAATTACTTTTCTCGCGAAAGTTTGCTTTCGTCAAAGTAAAAATTTACTATTACTGAACTCAAAAATCACTTTTATATTTAAAGCTTACATTATTTAAGCTAAAACTCGTAAAAATGAAAAAAAAACACATCTACTATAAAAAGCCGTATTTGTATATGTAGTACAAATTTAGTATTAACTTTTTGTAGTAAAGATTTATATTTGTTTATAATATGTAAAAACGTGCTTTTCATTAAGTAAAGTCGTATTTTCATTAAAATCAAAAACTAACTTAAAATTTACTTTTACTGAATTCGAAGTTATTTCGTTAAAGTTAATATTTATTTATAGTATAGTGAAAACTTATGTATGTCAAGATATAACTCCCTAAATCTCGTGGAGTGAAATTTCATTCTCAAATATAGTGAAAACTGAGCTGCTCTTCGAAAGAGTGAATTTTCACCCATTAAGAGTGATATTTCGCTCTGTTTGGAATGTAAATTCTTCGACTCACTCGAAAAAGTGTCAAATGTCTCGTCAAGAGTGCGAAATTTCACTCCTTTATAAGAGTAGCTCTTTTATGACTCTTTGTGGAGTGACATCTCACTCCAAGAAATTTTAAGCGAAACTTATATTATATTGCAAAGGTGAAAAATCACGTTGGTTATAGTGATTATACGCGCTTGTGTCGTAGTGAAAACTCACTTGTATTCAAGGGAAAACTTTTTAATTGCAATTTATATTGCATTACAGTATTGGTACCAATCATAATCGACTTCTGAAGTGATACAGAATAATGGAATACAGGGTGTTCCAGATCACTGCTCAACTATAGTGAAAGCATAATTTCTCTTATCGCGCCACAATTTTCATAAAAATAAATAAATAACAAAGGGAGAGAAAGTCAAAGAAACTCTCAATATTTCAGATGGATAGTCGAGTGTTAGCAGGAACGTTTCAAATTGGCCACTTCGCGCATATATCGAAATTGCGACCGAAATTTGCGACGACGTTTCGTCGAGAATCGGATATCAAAGCGATCGTCCGCAGCACTGACTCCTGCTTTTTTAGAATCCGGCATATATATTTTTGCCGACGCGGAGGCATCACACGTACCAGTTGACGAGCGGCGACCCGTCGTCACTCCTCGAGACGAGGGCACTCAGCGCGACGACGACGACGACGACGACGACGACAAAGTTCCTATATACTCCACTCCGCGGCGGCGGTTTGAACCTCACGATTTATAATCGCCGAGGAAATAGCACGCCCGAGGCTTTTTGTCTCAACGTTTTATAAATGTCCCCGAGCAATAAAGACGCACGATGGATTAGCCATGGGCTTGGCATTCCGCACCGCGTCGGATCTATTCTGGTGATTTGAAGTCGGGCACGCGCGTCCAATGAATCAATCGGGTGCCATCCTCTCGAGACGCGATCCGCCGTCTTCGTCTTACTCTCGCGCCACATCACAATAACCCCTTGTTCCTGTCGCGGCCGCGGCTCGTCGCGTCCCACCTTCCTCATCATTGTCGTCACCCTCTCCTTCCGTCCCGCTTTCGAAACCTCATCCTGGACGTTTTTTGCAAGGTATATACTCGTGAAACGCTGGAAATCATGAAGGCTGGTTTCTTTTTTGTGATTCGTTTTTTTTTTATGTCACTCGACGTGTGACACTTGTTCGGCGGTATATTAGGTGCGTTCGATTTAGGTTCTTTTATCGTTCGTTCGGTATATCGTACATCTATCGTACTGTTAAACTTCTCTTGTTTCGTTATTTTAGAACA
>JAPYZR010002146.1:0-17949 GCA_030522945.1 Trichopria nigra
ATATTTAGATACTTTTGTAACAAAAAACTAGTTTACTTATTTGTGTCTAGTTATTGTCTAGTTTGTGGTCATTTTTGCTGTACACAGTTTTAAACCACTTAACTTAGCCAGAAAATGGACTCTTGGTATCAGTATTATTGGATACTTGGTATCCAATAAAACTGGACAGAATTTCTACCAGGGAAATTAAATTAAATTAAATTAAATGAATTAAAAAGATGCAGAAACATGCAGAAATAACATCATATGTGCAGCATATATGACCGCCATTTCAGCATATTTCCTGCATATTGGTCAATTTTGCTATTAGGGCAAAGTTCGTTTTTTATATAAAAAAAGTATAGCGCAATACTTTATTTTTTTTTTAAATAAGTGAATTCTTACGTATTTCGTATTATCATTAATTTAAATTTAATCCCTTCAGCCACAGTCGCACACCACTATCCCACGTAGACATTATCGATTTCTTATTATTTTTTTATCGATTTCATGCGAGTTTTTCTGTTTCCTATTTTCCCAATAGAGTTCAATAAGTGTTAACAAAATGACAAGCACAATCTGGACAATCATGTAATAATTATATAACAATTATTTAACAACTATGGAACAGTTACGTAACAATTACGTAACAGTCACGTAACGAGTAACATTTATGGAAACGTTATGTAATAACTGTTACTTTCGATGTTTTCAGGCGCTATTGTTATTTGAAATTTTTAGGGTCGCTGATTGCAAAGCCGCTGTTCAAATGGTCAATCACAGTTTTGAAAAATTACGAATAGAAAAAATAATCATTCTTTGATGCACCATATAAGATTTTCCATTTGAAATGTTGAAATTTTTGTAACGGAATCGTAATCGGCGACCTCGAAATCGTCAAAGCCCATAAAAATTTGATCACTCGAAAAATTCGTAACTGAAAGAGTTAACGGGTCAAAAAGTTCGAAAACTCGTAGAAAATAGCGTTTTTCAGATATTTTTGGACATAATACATTTTTATGAAAGTGCATGAAATAATGAAAATTATTTGCCTATCAAAACTGACAAGCAGCTTGAAATCGACGTTATTTTATAATCGATATATTACGAAATGCTCAATAAACAAATTAGATTTTCGATTATCTTGTAAATAATCGATTATTTCAATTTTTGATTTAAAACGATATGATTATTTTACTTTGGAACAATCCACGATAAAAAATGCACGTATAGAAATAGAATGCGAGGCCTTGATTATAACATCAATTTTTACGATTTCGCGCAGTATCGAACTTGTTCTCTACACTTGAATTTAATTGTAGATTGGTCCAATTAGTTTTAACATTGTTACGGAGGATGATCGCGTTAAACTTCACATTTTTTAAAGATTAACGACTAGATCGAATTGGTTTTATTATTATACTGTGTGAAAAATTTGTTGTAAAAATTTTGATATATGTAGAATAGATGAACAACAAATTTTTAAAAAAATGAAGATAGTTGATTATCAAGTTGAAATTGGGAGACTTTATTATTTTACGAGATAATTAAAAAATTAGATATTATTTTGTAAAACAGTTTTCAGGATTAGATTCTACCGTTTTCCACCTAAAATCAAAATTGAACAAAAGGGCAATGATAATTTTTAGGATACTTCTTCAATGTCTTGCACTATTAATTACACATTTATCAGGCACATATAAGATGAAAGAATGATGTATAGCGGATAATAAAAACGAAATATTTTTTTAACAGGAGGAACTGGAGATCCTTCGAACAAAAGTCGAGAAACTAGAGCAAGAGAGAAACCTCCTGAAACATGACAACGACAAACTCGAAGCAAAGGTAAGAGTGTATTTCACTTTTTTATATATTTTCAACATTCATCGTAATCTTCGAATATATTTAATATTTAAAATGTATTCTTTATGGACGTACGATATCGACGAGTTCTTTACAACCCCATATAAATTAATAAATCGAAATAAAAAAGCTTAATACAGATTTAAAATGAAACCATGAAATTTAGAAACGACGAGTTTTTTTAAAATAAGAACGAAGAAAAAACGAAGAAACTTGCGAAAGTTCAACGTTACTATATTCACGTATACATATTATATAACGCGTATGTTTATAGAACTTTTTTACAATTTATCGTAAGTTGAGGTAGTAGAGTTATGGCAAAATAAAAAGATTTTCAGTTTTTATTTTAAGCTGATGCACGATCATCAAGTTTTTAGTTTTACCTTAGTTTATTTGCGTGGAAATAGTACACCTACAACCAGATGCCCGACCACATGGCTGAACTAATTTCATTTGATACGTATATACGTATATACGGGTTACAAGAATAACCGAAAAGAAATTCTATCGGCCGTCGTAAGCACCTCATGTGCGAAAACAATATTTCATTCCAACATTTCTTTTTTTTTATGAAATAGTATGAATTTATGTTACTAATTAAGTACAAAATATTGATATTAAAAAAGAAACGAATGTAACGAATAATGTCGATAGAATAAGTAAATTCTTAAATATTTTGGAACAACGACTAAACCATTCGTATCCAAATAAAATTCAAATAAACAAACATTGGATAAAAATTTTTATGTACAGTTTAGAAAGCAAATAATATATGATTTTTAAACGAATTTGTTGACTAATTTGTTGATAAACATATTCAACGGGTATAACTGATTCCAAAACTGTTTTCTGGTTTATTGGCCATTTCGCGATTATTATCGCAGGTATGCAATCAAGATGTGGTGTAAGACGTGTATAAAATAAATCATCAATCGTAATATAGTTTATTCGTCTGTTATACGCGTTTCTGTTACAGCCTGTCCTCCTTACCGACATTTAACCTGAATATGCAATTGTTGAACAGAAAGTACTACTTATTTAATTTTTACTTGTGTATAACTATGTTGCTGGTGTGTGCGCGAGCGTGTGTAATTTGTTTCTTTTTTTTCTCTCTTTAAAAAATAAAATTATTTTATTCTTCTTTTCAAAGTAGAAGACTGTAATTATTGTATCGTTATTATTATATTTAGTACGAAACAAGCAATTATAAATAATGTACACCATATTATTATTACCGAAATTAAATGTTTCTAAAAGTTCACGATAATGCATACCTTATACCGTAATAAAACTACATTTGGTAGAATTAATTCAGTTCATTGAAATTATTCGATCCTATTTGTTTTTCTCTGCATTTAATTATTTCAATTAATTGTTCCGGTTTCATCGATTCTTTTGTTATTCAATTTTCGGCATTATTTAACGTCTTTACACTGTTAAGGGTCATAAATAAATTTTTGTTATTCTTCCTATTCATTATAAATATATAATGAATAGGAAGAATTTCAATTTTTTCAATTTTTTGACAAAACCAATGAATTGTAACGATGCGGTATTCACTATAATGGGCGATGCAACTTTGATAAACATTAACAAACATGTTTTTCAGTAGAGCACAACCATTCCACAGGAATTCCAGTACCATTGAAAACATCATTTTCAGGGACATCAATTGCCCCCGCAGCTTCATTTTCTTCGCGTTAACTTCGTATTCAATTACGGATTAATTGACTCGAATGCGCGCCGTTTTACCACGCCATAAAAAAACCTCATTTCCCCCACTGTCGTCGGTGCGCTCTCCGCGCATCAGCGAAGCAAAACTTGACCATCACTGGAATAACGAATCGCCCGTGCGAGTAATTGTATATAACTTCCCCTTGTGTCCTCCCCGATGAAAAAGTGAAGCACGCCACACACGTCTGCGGTTTGCGGCGACAATTCCTTTCACCGTCGCGCCGCCAAAAAAGAAAAAAAAAAAGAAGATAAAAGAAAAAACAACGAGTGCTCTTTCGGAACGATTGGTTCTAATGGCCGATTAATGGCAACCCTGATGACGTCGCGCCTCAAGAAGAACGACGACGCCCCCGAGGCTATACCCGGCCATCAAGGCGCAGGTTCGAAAAATCGATCATCGAAGGCGCCTCCGATCTAGAACCCGTTTTGCATCTATCTTTGATCGAGTTATCGCCGGGGAAAAAATCCAGGGGGCGCCTGGCCAAGGTTACCCCCCTGAAGACGACGACGCATTGTCGGGCGACGATGCTCGACCTTTTCCGATTTTCTCGACGCCTCGAATTAGTCTGTATACAACCTGCTCGTTAGCGTAGTCATATACACACTGGCCGTTTCTTATTCCCCCTAGTCTGGACTCTCGATCTTCTTATTGTTCTTATGGCTCTTCTACTTCCCGCTTTTTCCCCGTTTAGCCTCGTGGCGCTCTTCTTTCGCTTTTCCATTCCTTTTTCCTCCGTCTTGGCTGATGATTGTGACGAGGCCACTATATATATACGCTATATAGGTTCATTGAGAAATAATGCGAAATAGCGTGCCTTCCCTCTCGCGCAATTTGCGGGTAATTACCAGTTATTTCCAGCCCGGATCGAGCATGACTTTGGCTCGGATATTATGCGGAGTGGCATGAGAAGGGGGAAAGGTGCGCGACGTTGAGGTCGAAAGTGGTCGGAAAAAATGTCAATCGATGGATGATAGCGCGCGATCATTATCCCGCCTAATGACGAAGTCAACGGAAAATTGACGCACGAGTTTGTTGCTGTAACGTGAGGTCGGCCATTTTTCGGGATGGCTCGTGTTATTTTATATTGTTAGTTTTCAGCAGTCACGGCGAATACGATATGCCTTTCACAATCGGAATTCGTAGGAGAAAATCATCGAGATAATGCGCGTCGCTATTAGGTATCAAAATGATGACGAAAAAACCGATTCAAAATAATTGTTTGAAAGTCTCTGCAGAGGTATACTCGTGTTTTTTCCGCATTTAAACTATAATTTAAAGGTGATTTCATATTTGTTTTGTGCACGACTGTGTCAGTTAATTTCATTTGATTTTTATCTACCCGTACGATTTGTTTATCGATACTTTCGAAGCTCTCGATTCAATACTCGGTTTACGTTTCCTCGATTTTTCCAATTTGTCTCTATATAATTTCATTCGATTTTTGTGAGCGTTCGATTCGCGCGACCTTCATGATCGATATAATGACCCGTATGCTTTTAATCCTTTTCATTCCAGTCGTAATGAGAACTTTATTTCCCTTTCGATTTTTCGATTGGTTGCAGTTTTTTTATCGACACTTGATTCTGCCTAGTTGCCGTTAATATCATAAGGATGATTTCTATCGATTGTTTTTTATTTTTTTTTTACGTCAGTAGATTTTTCAATTTTTAGATTTTTTCAGATCATTCGATTCGTTCGATTTATTTGACACTTTGACTTCTTCTATCATTTAACATTTTCGAATCTTCATCTTATTCGAATTTGAATCAAGCCATTATTCGATTCCTTCGATTCTACGACTTGTCCATGTCTTCGATGTACTCGATTCATTGTTTTTTTTTTTTATCCTTCAACTACTTAGATTTCTCAAATTCTTTCTATTTCTTCGATACTTTCACTTATTCGATTATTCGATTTATTCGATTCGTTCGGTTTTTCGAGTCATTAGCTTCTTTAAAGCTTCTTTCCCTTTTTCAATTTTTCTGATTCTTCGATTCGTTCCATTCGGTGTATTTCATTGGTTCATTCGATCTCTTCGCTGCTTCGACTTATTCGTTTATTCGATTTATTCGATTCATGGGATTCTACTAATTATTTTCGTTCGATTCTTTTAATTTTCATAAATCTTGCGATTCATCATTTATCAAACCCTTAGAATCTTTCAATTTTTTGACCCCTCGATCCCTTCAATTCGTTCGATTTATTCGATTGATTCGATCATTTCGATTCAATCGATTTCTTCTAACTCAACATTCTTAATACTTAATTAAATCATTAGAATTTTGTTCGTTTCGTTCAATTTATTCGACATATTCGTTTATTCGATTTATTCGATTTATGGGATTCTACTCCTTATTTTCGTTCGATTCTTTTGATTTTCTTAAACCCATCGATGTAATATTTATCAAACCTTTCGAATCTTTCAATTTTTTGACCCCTTGATCCCTTCGATTCGTTCGATTGATTCGATCATTTCGATTCAATCGATTTCTTCTAATTCAACAATTTAATTAAATCATTAAAATTTTGTTCGTTTCGTTCAATTTATTCGACATTTTCGATTTATTCAAGTCATTTTAGTCGTTCGATTCAATCAATTCATTCGATAATCTCGATTCATTTGAATTCTTTCATTTCAACAGCCTTAAAATTGATTGAATTGTTATAATGTGGCCCACTTCGTTCGATTTATTAAATCTATTCGGTTTATTCGATTAATTCGATTAATACGATAATTCGATACGTCTGTTTTCTTCTGTCTCAACATTCTTAAAATTGTTATTAGAATATTATAAATTGTTGTAATATATATAAAGTTCATTATATTTAGCAGAATCACCCTGTTTTACCGACTGATGGAAAACTTTGCACATTCATGCGATTAAAAATCAATTAAAAAACATATACACGTACAATTTTTTGCTATATAGTATTCAGGACGGCATTGTCCTCGTTTCATACACGCATATATAAATAAGAATCGCGGATTTTGCTTTGAAAATTGTACCGACAGTCAATTTCCTAAATGGATTGATTGGTGTGGCACGAATGAAGAGCTCGTGGACGGAAGTGTCTTGCGTTCCGTCTGGTGAAGAAGCGGCCATTAGGCCAATGGCTCGACGCGTCTCGGATTCATTCAACGCGTACGCTTCCGGTGTAGTCATCGCGATTGGCGCGAGGAAGACAGAAGACAGCTCGACTCTTGTTCACCGTTATATACACTAAGTTCGGACATCAATTACTGTCCCTAGGTCCATTTACTTTGTTCGGCTGTTGTGTCGCGTGATTCATAAAAAATATTACGTTTTTCATAAATAACTGACATACATTTAAAAATTTTACGCATAATTATGCCACGGTGACACATTAAAAAATATTTGGACTATATCTTACAGTAGTAATCGTCTTTTCCGTTATCGTTAATTATGACCAAATAGGAAACCGAAATTCATTTTTCACGAAACGACCAACCGCAGCGTGACTCTTTTATTTCAAGTCATTTCAAGCTTTATAATTTGTTTCTTGTTTTCTTTATTTTGTTTTGACAAAGCCTTATTAACATCAGACACTTCTCTTTAAATCGTCGTTGACGTGACGCCATATTTTATGCAATACAAATTTTATAATCATGAAACACATTTAAAAGTATATATATTATTTATGATACGATAATTGTTTATTAATAATATTGAGAAGTCTTCGTTGCAAAGAAAATGAATCCTTTTTTTCTGTAGCTAATCAAGCACAACATAGAACTTTGGTCAGTTTTGGTTCAAACCCAATGAATGTACATTACAATAGCTTGGCATTTGATTGGGGTTTATCCGTCGTCGCATTGCAAAGACTGTTTCCGCGCGTATATATTTACTCGGCAATCGAGTAACGCCCTCGAGTGGTTTCGGTGCATGCAATGAAGTATAGCGTTCGACATTGAAATCACGAATTCCGACATCCTTCCGGTGTGCGGCGACTTGTTATCGCTGTGGGGGGGTATAAAGGGGGTTCAGGCAGGGCGTCGACACGCGAACGACCGTTGACCAGGCCTCGGCCCGTTTAGGCATTCTCGAGACTTGGGTGCGCGAATCGGGCAATTGGGTTAAGTGCACATACTGGTGCCCGTCCATACTGTGTGTATGTATGTATATAGATGCGTTCGCACGCTGGCCAACCATAACACACGCTCCGACTGGCCAACTTGACCAACGGCCATTAAAGCAGTATATGAGTGTTAAATCGCCGCTAGACAAAGGTGCCACTGACCCACATTTCGTTTGCGCGAGGTGAAACCTTTCCCGGCGCCGATTTCCTTCCGATATATATGTATATTTATGCATATGTATGTATGTATATGTATGTAAGCAAGAGCCGTCAATTAATATTGGCGATGGCTATTTGCGGCCGGGCCGGAATGTCGCGACAATCGACGAGACCCGGAAAATCGTCGGTTCTATAAGTGCCTTGTAAACACTAACGGCACGATTTTTCCTGACATTCGACGAATAGCCGTCGACGTACATTGAACCAAGTTTTCGACAGAAAGTAGTCTATTAGATCTAGAATAAATAATAGCCTTGATACGTTACGAATTGTACGTACGAGCCCGATATACAAATTTCAAGTGTTTGTGTAAGACTCGAATACGAAGGTGTGCTTCAGGAAGTCGCTGCGGTTAAAAGATTCGTCGATAAAACCAGAACAGAGGAATTTTAGCGATATGGATAACAAGTATCCATGCGAATTACAAATTGTTGGAACGGTACCATTTTTTTTTTAATTTTTTTATTTTCCTGATGAATGATTATTTATTTTTTTATTTTCACTGAATGATTATTTAAATTTATTTCGACAGTTATTGTTTTGTTTTGACGAAACGACTTTAAATTTTACGAATTTATAACAGTCATCACATACACAGTTTTCATTCTGAACAGAATTCTCGTTATGAGAAATTTCAAGTATTTTTATGAATGTTGTTTTTGGAAACCAATAAACAATAAATAAACAAATAAAGCCTATAGGCTAAATATATACACATCGGCATATTTTCGCATATAGGCACATATTACTTCTGAATAATTTTGAAAAATTCAAAAACGTAAATACGTTAGAAACTTTCAAAACAGATCGTGCACTCTTTAAGTTGCTTGGATTGAAATGTCCCTGTACTCGGACACTCCTTTCGAAGAGTGATATTTCACTTCTTTGTGGAGTGTAAATTATCCGACTCAATCAAAAATAGAGTGAAATTGCATTCTAGAAAGTGTGAAATATATCATCCTTTAAAGAGTTCACACTGTTTAAAAATGGCTCATTTTTCACACGTTAAGAGTGAAAATTCACTACAAGCTATTTAGATAGTGGGTAAAAATAAAATCGTAACATGTTTATGTAAAAACAGATAATAAAAGAAAAACAGGTTTTTAAAAATTTGATAAATTCAACCGATGAAAACTTTTATTGAACCTCAATAAAGTAAACAGTGTACGGTACATTACAAAAGAGATATTTATAACGAAATGTTTTTTTCGTAAATTTCTAAAATTATTCAACATGCACCTACATACCTATTTTTCCTTGTATGTATTGTTACAAATAAGGAATGAGAAATCGGGACTTGAATGACATGTGCCGCGAAATTTCTACTTATTAAAGTAGAAAAGGTGTCGTTTCACAACCATCATTGAAAATCAATATAAAACATTTACAATTGCTTGGTCGCGTTGATGATAATGGTGACGATAATAATGATAACAATATTAATAATAACATTAATAATAAAAAGTAATAATAATAAACAAAACTTTCGTGAAGTTTAATATAAAGTAAAAAAAGTATTACTTTCGCACAATTATTTTATAAACTACGTATTTGGTCATCCCTAACAATGGCATTCTGATAGTAATAATATTTTTAATTTCGTACGTAAACATAAAAATGATCTCTGTAGATATATATGACTATATACTATGACTATAATAATGAATCATGTATACATATAGCGAAGGCACTAAGCGAATATAATTGATACAGTATTTACTCCTTTGTGCTTGTATTACAATATGATAGGTTCCCGCAGTCAACGACCTCGCATTTAATAAATAATTCTCGGAAACTATAAATCAGCGGGGCACACATATTTTAAACACTGTCGCATCCATCAGTCTAGATGTGGGCTTAGCTGAAACTGATAGACGTCGGCGAATCGTTTAGTCGGCGTTTTAACGTTCATTGGAGCTTTTCATCTTCGTTACCCATCAGAGCACAATGGAAATAAACGAGCAATATCGTGACAATATAGAAATATTCTATTGTCTACCTTTTATGCAAAAATTAAATAAAGTACAATTTGAAAATGGCGCCTTCCCACTTTAAATCGATTACGTTTTATCGAAATATAATCTGATGGATGACAGGCCATTCGAATAAAAAAAGTTGAAACAAAGAAATTTTGCCTTCCATCTCTCACGAGAATAAGAGTCTATTGTATTGTAATTTGGTACAAAAACAAACACGAAAGCAATGAGTTCCATTTGATATCACTCGGGTTCTACGACATAAACGTACGACAATCAACGGTGTAATTAGACTCTCCATTAAGACAATAACAAATATTTCTTCTTCAGTACATTCTTCTTCTATGTGCTTGATTGTTTCTTCCGCACTTATGTAAAAATATTTCCTTATTTTTTTTGTGTGTATCGTAAACAAAACATATAATTACGATAGTATTATATACACAAAATCATAAAGCCGCGCCTCTGCAACAATGTAAACAATGTTGAAACCAGAAAACAATGGGACTTCATCCGCGCGTAAAACGTGAAAATTTCACTTTTCTTCATTGAAATTCATGGCGGCTTCGGTCACGCATGAGCGTGCGAATAAATCCGAGTCACGAGAGGCGATAGATAAAAAATGTGAAATTGGTGCGGAACTCTTTAAATAAAACGTTACGTCGGCCACGTTGGGAATGCGCACGTCTCTCCGTACGCGCGCCGAAAGGGATCTTCGTGGGAAAGCAAGACGGGGCTCTGGAATTCACTTGATAATTAACGATAGTAGCATATAAGATCTGGTCCGTATAATAATAAAATTGCCGTGTGCGAGCATGGCGACTCTGTTGCGGCTTTCCTGCGCAGGAGCCCAAGAAATACACAATCAAGATCATTGTCTGACATTAAGACAAGGCGCACCGTTACGCCAGGCAAGGACGCGAAACAGCGTCGCGGGTGTCACGTAAAAGTGCTCCGGATTCGCGGGCGTCTTTTTCATTTCCTCGGGAATTTTCATTTTTCAAAATTGTGAACATTCGGGATTGCTGCACAATTATATCAGCGTCTCTAATGCCGTAATTGATGTTTAACTTGTTCCTAATCTTCTATCAAATTGCCATTGGAAATTGAATTATCGTCAGAATGAGATGAAATCGGATTAAAGTTATAAATGCTTTGTTATGGTTTTGTGCGCTATGATCAGTCTTTATATATATGTACTAATCGTAATTTCAGTAACCGTATTATGTACGGCCTGATTGATCGTGGTCATGTTTTAATTTCAATTGAAGGCCGCGATTTCTCACATATGGTTGAAAAGATCACGGTCAGATCAGGTTGTCATGGTAGGACCACAGTAGAAAATCAGTAACATATGAAGGAAAATGATTAAAAAACAAAACCTTAAGGTGGTTCTAAAGTAGAACAGTTATACCGACCAACCTTTTCAACAATAAAAGTATAAATAAAAAGTGATTGAAAGGTTTTTCCAAAATTTGGGCTTTGAAAGGGTTGATTCTACATAACATATACATGCCTCAAAAAAGTATCAAATTGAAATTGGTTCAAAATTAAATGAGAATTGTCCGAAATAAATTATTTTTGTTGCTGGTAAGAGAAAATAATTTATTTCGGATAATCCTCCTTTAATTTCTAACCAATGTCACCGACATTTTGTTGGGGATTGCATATGATGTGTAGAATCACCCTTTCAAAGCCCGAATTTTGAAAAAAATGTTTCAATCCTATATTATTTATACCTTTCTTGTTTTTAGGTTAGGTCGGTAACTGTTCTACTTTAGAACCACATTAAATGGAAGAAAAAGGTTGAAATACGCATGAATGATGAAAGGAAACATGAAATCTAATTAAAAAAACTATCTGTGTCAATTCTTACATCAAACATCAGTATTTTATATTTTGTAGAGCATACAAAACAATAAAAATTGTCCAAATCGCAAAAGAGAAATGAAAATTGGACAGAAATTAGTACGAATCGAAAATAAAAAAATTAAATAAGCCTGCATTACCCACAATGGCCCAACCATCAACCTTCACGTCGTTTGACGTCGTTATCACGCAAACAATGAACGCATAATATAAACATCAAATAACGCTTCAAATTTTCAAAATACACTTGAATGAGGAAGTTCAGTCAACTTTCTTTGTCGTTTGCATCAAATTTGTCAACTTTTTGGTTAATTATGAATGTTTTTCTTTGATTTTGATATACAGTTTTTTATTTTTAATTTCTAACTCGAGGAGCGCAATATTCGATTGTACTCCCTAGTGCGAAAATTATACAAGTATACAATATACTCGATTCCAATTAAAAATTAAATATTGATCTTCAGCTGTTTATGTTCCACGCTGGTTTTCTATACTTATTTTCTGAATTATAGCAAGTCTGAAAATTAACTATTTTCGACAATTTGTACATTAATTTTTGTTTATTTTAAGAAGTCTGCAACCTTTTGTTTACATCGATGTCATCGTAAATTTCGGATTTTATCGAGCTCTCCTCGTTATTTTCATTTTCGTTATTTGTTGATTATTTCTCTTCCGGTCGTTTTTGTTTCTTTATCATTTTCTGATAACAGTTTTCGCACTCGACGATCATTTGTATATATAACATTACTGATTCATTCAAGTTTTTATTTCGTTTTCTCAACTACAAACAATTTATAACAATTTGTGATACATTTCACATTTCGTTACGTTTGTACTTTGTATATCTACATACGCGTTGTGCGTATATGCTTATTTATTCTTATTTGTATATTGATTGTTCCTAATATATATATATATTAATCTAAATTCTTGAGAATTCAATGTCTGTCGAATAAAGCGAAAACTAAACGTTATTAATTAAAGTGACAAGGTTACTCTCTGTCAATCGACGCAAACTGCGCGTCAAATGTAAAATTATACAAATATAGTATAATTAACTCCAAACGAATGAAATAATCACTCTTATTAGACTTTATTGCAAATAATATTCATGTCATTCTTATAGAATTAAAATTTAATTCTTAAAAGTTTATTCATCTTTTAGCTTATCATAGAGAGAATTTTTGATATGAAATGTTATATATATATGTATCTAAAATAAAAATTTTAAAATAATCCTAAAGATGATAGATGACATAATTTTTCTTGTCGAACGTTATCCAATGTACATCCAAACTGCGGAAGTTGTCTTTGTTGATCGATTGCTGTTTTCAGGTTTTCAGGGTGTATACATGTGATTACGGGCAATTTTTTGTTGAATTGTCCATCCTCATTTTTGTTTTATTTGTTTTTTGAATTCAACTTGAAGAATTGATATATGTCGAATCTTTATCTACAAAAAGCTATGAACCTCGAAAAAATCTAAATTGTGCTAGAATTCGACAAATAAGCTGAAATGTATGCTTACAATGATTTGGGAGTAGTGATTCAATTCATGCGTGCGACGGTACATCGAAGTGTTCACTTAGGAATCATTATGTATAACCTTTTTTAATAACTATTGAAAAATATATATATATATAATGAATGATAAATTCCTTTTTTAATTATTGAACGTTTCTAGCGCAAAATTAGACACGCTATATTAATGATTTTTCGATTCCCATTCACAAATCGTCGACGTGCCATCGCTTAATTATTTCCGGGCTTTCGAACTGTTTTCCGGGCTCTCTTTTTCTGCGATTTTTTGAGAGTAGGTATAGAAGAAGGGGTCTTGGCCACGATCCAAA
Organism: Trichopria nigra; assembly: GCA_030522945.1. Lineage (NCBI taxonomy): Eukaryota > Metazoa > Arthropoda > Insecta > Hymenoptera > Diapriidae > Trichopria > Trichopria nigra. The sequence goes on from JAPYZR010002146.1 coordinate 13,590, forward strand.
CCCGTCCACGTCTTCTCAGAATAACCCTGAGGTGACCACCTCCACCGACCAAATGATCGGACCATCTCTCCTCCTTTTCTCGCGAACAAATCAAGGGAGCAGTTGCATCGTCACTCTTCCTCGATTCGGGTGTCATCGCTCTTATGCAATCGCCGCACAGCGAGTAGAAGCTCCACGATTTTCTGGACGTCATAAAAGGTCATTGTTTTCGCTGCCAAGAAAACGAGCGAAAATGTGGAAATTTCATGAGCCGGCCAATTGACGTTTGCAAAATCTCGAGGATTGGTGAAAAAAAAAAAAAAAATAAAATTAACGAGTGGAGAAATTGGAACGAGAAGCCGGTGGAATTGGAGCGCGAAAATGACGTGTGAACAGGGAAATGACCGTCCTCGTGGAGTACTATTCTAAGGAACACTATATGATTCGAAGTGTCAAGATTTTGAATGAGATGGAATCATTGATGTCCAAGACGGCCGAGACATTTAGTGACATACTGTCCAATTAAAAGTAAACTGAGGTAAAGGAGTGTCAATTATAAAGGAGTCGTATTAATTGAACACCGACTCGTCAAACCAGCATTAAAATGTTGAAAGAAAATCTTACGCTTTCTTCGAAAATAACTTTTTCATCCGCTGCTGGAAGATTTGGAAGTCCGCACGGGAATAGAACGGAAAATTCGGTGAAGTAGGCGTGAAAATACTGAAATGCATTTCGTAACTTAATACCTAGAAAGAAAATACATGATCAACAGAAAACTATATCGAAACACGAAATAATGGCTATAAAAAATTTGAACGAAGGGAAACGGCATTAAGAATATCTCTGAAATGTAAGAGGGACCACTTGTCAAGAGAAATATTAGTCGTGGAAGGTATTCAAGAGTTTTAGATCTCATTTAGCAATTGGAAGATGATTTAATCCCACAGCTCATGGTTAAGACTTTATCTTTTCCGAAACGCTGTAAACAAACCGTTCTAGTAGGTCAACCGAAGAGATAAAAATAACGAAATGTATTTTTGACATTGCCTGAAATGTAACAACCGCTTTGGGCTTGAAACTATCGCAAAAGGCGAGCAATTTCATACTTACGCTCTCAAAGCAAGAGAGTGTCAATTATTATTGAATCGTATTTTTAGACGGACTTTCGAAATCAGCAAAATGCCGTTGTCATCGGCGTACATCGAACGATACCCAACCATGACGTCTTATGCTCACCTCGACGTCAGCGACGACAGTTCGAATAACTCTTCGCGAAGCGACGTCGGCGTCGTCCGCAACATGTCGAAAAAACCACCCTTACCGTCGTCGAACAATAATTTTCAAACAAGACCGCTATCAAAGATCGCCGTGATCAGACCTAATTCGACAATCGTCAGCAGGAGTCCGTCGCCGATTTCCAGTGTTTCCAGAAGCTTGTTGCATCGAGGCTCGACAAGTACGACAAGTCTTTCGCCTTATCGCTCGTCATCGTTCAGTTCCATCGTATCAAAATCGCCAACACCTAGGCGACTGTTTCCCCAAGAGGTGACATCCGACGAGTTGGACATGGAGGAAATTTCGAGCAAGGAACAAGCACCGGTCGTTTTCGACGCCAGCCTCAACTTTGTCCTGGGCCTCGATAAACAGAAAGTTCGCCAATCTTTTCGACCAACCGCGTCTCATCTGGAACCGGACACGGCCTCGTCTTATCTGTCATCGAGGATTGCGCAGTTTCTGAAACGCACCGATCACATTATGGACGAATGGAAAAGGATCGGCAACGGGAAGGACAGAAGTGCCGTGGAAAGTTTTTCAAGCGGCACAGATTTGGAAGGCAAGAACCCATTTATGAAAAGTAAAAGTGCGACGAACATTATGATCAAAGGATATCGGTATTACAGTAGAGATAATAGTTTAGCCAAAAGCCTGTGTTCCAGGCCGTGCTCGAGGAATTCAGAAGATGCAACGCTCTCGGAAGGAAACGAAGAGGTACAATATTCAGAAAATCACATTGACAGTGTTTTGTCGAAATAAGTACTAACCCACCTGAAGGTTCAGTTTTTTAAGTCCTCGTTGTCTTTCACATTTGTTAATGATCTTTCATCCAGTTGTTTACGTAGTACCTTTCTACGACATCGTTTCTAAGTTTATTGTGAGGTTGAATCTTCAGCTAAATATGCTTATAGGAATGTGTAACGCTGGTTGAATGATAATCATTAAATACTGGACTGAATACTAATATTAAGTATTACAAAATCAAATTACAAAAACGGTAATTACAAAATCATTACTCAATCAGTGATGTAGTTTTGGAGTTCAACTCGGACTTTTTTAGCACTGGATGATCACTGGACGTCCACGATTTTGTTCATGGACAAAAATAATACGTATATATTGGATGTCTAAACATGAACCATGTATATGTTTACATCTATTCTCCGCCCGTTATATACCTTCATACTGGATCTTCAATGATTCTTAATTTATTTTTAATAAGCACGTATCGTTTACTTGGCTCTTTATATGCTTTCATGGTACTTTTCAAATAAGGCCGTTTTTACAAAATAATTTGCACTTCATTGCTATCATGTAAAGGGATTATGGCCATCAAGGAGTTTGAATAGATTAAGTCCTTTCCTGGATATCTTATCGATCGAAACTATGCGTAATTATGCGGATGAGTTTTAATAAATCAGTCTAATTATAATATTATATATTTTTTTTAAACATATTTTCGTTAAACTTATAAATTCGTACAGTCATAATAATCTATTGTTTCAATTAAAAGCGAAGATGACTGGAGACACGAGAATAGAGATATTCCAGTTTTAAATCTGAAAATAGATTGCAATCTAGTTGCAACGCGTATCATATTATTAATATACGAGCGCACATGTCTGTTCATTCTGTACATATTGCGGAAGTAACGACGTCGTAAGTTTTCAGTAACATTATGACATTATCTCTATCTTATTTCTTTTCTTCCCGGCGATGCATTCGTTCAAAATAAAGTGTACATAATTCATCCTATGCGTTCTAGGAATATTCGGATTTATGCAAATGACAAAATTTGTGAAAATTTGTTTGTTTCATTTGATGCAGTCGTAAAACTCATAAATAAAATTTCATGTATAAAGCTTAAATTAAAGTAGTTCAAAACTAAATCGATAATTTATAAAAATATTTACGTTGCGTTCCACATTTTACCATTTATATCGTGTAGAGTTGGAACACATGAAACAGTTAATTCAATAGGTGCTGTGATTTATCTATAGCGGAAAAATGACACTTAGCAGAATGGAGATCTTCTCGGGAAGGTCGCAAACTCGACTTACGTCCTACTTTAGCATCCTATTCCAGCACATTTAGATTAGAATCTTGTCAGGTGTCAGGTTAAACAGATAAAACACTTATGTGGAACATTATCTGCAAACAATGCAAGTTTACATACATTGATATCCACACTAACATGCATTCATATATATACATATATATGTGCGTGTGTGTGTGTGTGAGTGTGTGTATGTATAATTTATGAATAAATGTCATATTGAGAAGATACACAAATTATTATAAAATGCGATGTAGTCGTGTACATTTCCATTTAATGAAATTATATACGAATTATATACAGGTATTTGGAACTTAATTGAGACATGGTTTATGGCACATTCTGAAATGACGTTATCGGAAATCGCGGGTAGTACATATATGCTAATAGCGTCATGTAAGACAGACAGTCTGCCCAGTGAAAAATGCAATTAAGCTTAGAAATATTGTTTTCATGTCGGTTTAATTAAAGAGAGTTATCAAATGATAATAAAGTACAGATAAGAAAATTATAAAAATCAAGAACATATCGGTCAAAAAGAAATAGTTTTTTCATTCGTATGTGACTATCAAGAACGATTGTTCATCAGCTTTTTCGTGTACTAATTACCAGTATCATAATTTCAAAATGGTGATGTATTAAAGATTAAAAATTTAATATATTAAAATATTATGTGTAATCCATTAAAAAACTTTTTTAAACATTTGATATTACTTTTTACATTATTGGCCGTTTTCATTTTATGTTATTTGTTGTTTTTATGGTTTTTCATTGAGCATGGCTGAAAGTATCAGACGATTGGTTAAAAATTGGTTTGATCTAACAACTTTATAATAAATAATTATGCAATTGAATTGACAAAAAGTCTTGGGATGATAATTTTCATGTGAATAAAAAAAAAAAAATATATATATATATATATATATATATACATAGGAATACATAAAAATGATAATCGACGTAAATTAAACTGTTCTAATACGTTTGTTGCAAACGATTAAAAATTAATTTTATTCAAGTGCTTTGTTCAGTGAATTGTTGTTGTAATGG
>JAPYZR010002147.1:0-17948 GCA_030522945.1 Trichopria nigra
AGGGGTATATTATAATTTAATTTCTTAATTAAAATATTTTCAACAAATTCCATTACTAAATTTGATACGACCGGTGATAAAGGAGAGCCCATTGGGACTACTTATTATTATCATTAGGTAAATAATAAAAAATTTTTTTTTCGTACTGCATTAAAGTTCAATATGGCTGACCAACCAACTGAACTGTTTGTACAACTTCAAAACCGATCCATGTTTGTTAAGAAACGATTGTACTATTTCTCAATGTTATGATTCTTATTTATTCTCTTGTATCATTCCAAATATTAAGGCGTTCTCTTTTCATTTTCTCATTAGAAGGACGACGGAAGCCTATTGTCGCAATTTTTCTATGCCGATGAGTCGTTGAACTCAGTAGCGTGCGAACTGGACTCCTTCGACGGCCGCCAAGAACCGGAGAGATGTACGTCACTAGTGAATCAACTGCGCCACTGTCAGGACAAAGTTTTGACGATATGCAACCAGATCATGGACCACCTGATACCGGACTGCAGGGCGAATCGGGACTTTCGTGTCAAGTTCCCCGACGACGTGATGCAGGAAAATCTGGCCGGTCAATTGTGGTTCGGTGCCGAATGCTTGGCAGCAGGTTCGTCCATCATGCACAGGGAGGCAGAAAGCTCGGTGATGAGGCCATTGGCAAAGGCTCTCACCAAGTCTTTGGAAACGGTCAGGAGCCTACTGCGAGAAACCGCGCTAAAGGGATACGCACTGAAAGTAAGTCTTTTAATCGTTTAACAAAATCCGTCTTGAAAAAAAAAAAAAAAAACGGCGATGATGATATTCTTTGGTTAATATTTCTCAAATCAATGTTTAACTCGTCTTTATGTTTTGTTGTTGTAATATTTAGACACCGCCAGAAGAGCCGCTCGAAAAACTGGTAGAATCGCTCAAGATTTTCGACCGACTCTTTGCAGAATTTGAACTCTGTTACGTGGGTGCGATGGTTCCCGTCAAGTCGACCAAGGAGTACGAGCAGCAGGAGCTCGTTTGCGTTCTGTTTTCGGAGACCCTTCAGAGGGCTTTGGGCAGGAACTTGCTGAAGCAGGCCGACATCGACAATTACGAGCCAGCCCTCATGTTCACCATTCCGCGGCTCGCCATCGTCGCCGGCCTCCTCGCGACATCCGACGGACCGTTGTCTTTGAATTCTGCCGATTCAATTAGCGAGATGTTCCGGCCTTTTAGAGTAAACAAAACTTTTAATGTTTCCTTCTTGTTATTAGAATGAACGTCGAACACGACGACGACGACTTCGAAGCGTATCACCTATTCACGGTTATCTATACTTTCTTTTTTTGCAGTCTCTTCTCGTTAAGATCAGAGAGCTTTTGTGGACGTTAAATCATCGAGAGTTGTACGCGCTCGAAAAGTTGCTCTGCTCGAACGAAGAACCGTCGACGTCCCTGAGTCAAACGGGACGTTCAAAGAGTCAAGAATTCCTGGACCTCGAAGAGTTTGTACACAATTTTTACACCGGATACCCAAATTGTAAAGAATTCATCGCCGACTTTTATACTGTGATCAATAACAACGGAAATAACATGGACGAAGTAGCCAACGAAGCGGTTTTGATCCTCGACCAAGAAAACAACGTCGATAAACGAATTTACATCGAAGAGATTCGGTCGGAGAACTCGAACGCTTCGCAGGATTCCCCGGCGAGGAACAGCGAGGAGCATCAGTTCGTAATCGATCGAAGTAACGACTCCACTTCGAGGCAGCCACCGCTCGAAAGAAGGGAATCCGCGCTGTTGGCGCAGCAAAATTCATTCAACGTCGAGGACCTTTCGAATAACGACATTGTACCGATGATCGAAAATTCGGAGAACATCGAAATCCCGCAGACGCAGTACCTGTTGAATCAAGTGTCGCACGAGAACAACATCAATACCATCGAGCCGATTCATATACCGAATTCATTGCCAGAGTTGGACGCGAAGAAGTTAATTTCCGAGGCGAACAAAACTCTGACCAACTTGCTGTCGGACGCCGAGTGTCCGAATGAAGTTTCGGAACAGACGGATTCTGGAATTTGCACAGTGATCTCCTCCGAAAACACGAGCCTGTACGACAAAAGTCCCGAGGAAAAGAAGAGCTTCACCAACGAGATCCAGACCAGCGAACAGGAGGCGGACGCGCAAGAGAACACGAGCTTCTCTTGCTCGCACGTGAACTCGCCGGCGCGTAAGAATTCCGCCATCTCGGAAAACTCTTGCGTGTGCGGCATGCGCGGAACCAAGTCGGTCGAGGGTCTAAGCAATTCCATGGAGGTCAGCAGCATGATCTCGTCCAACTACGATGGATCGAACGAAGAGTTCGTCGGTATGGCATACGGCAACGGTCAGATCTCGGTGTGCGACGGGAACCAACACAACTTTCAGATCAACTACTCGGAGAACTGGGACGCGCTCAATCTCAACATCGAAGCTCCGTCGCCGCACAAAGAGTTCTGGAGCGATTTGAAGAGCGCAAATTGCCCGTCGACGTCGCAGAACGCGGAGAAACTCGGCGGCAAGATCGAGAAGTTGGCTCTGGAGAAGATGGCGAAGCGAGCGAAGGACGAGAAGCAGCGGAGGCGTCATCAGCGCAAGTACGAGAGGAAGCACCACTTCAAGACCGCCGACAAGTCGAGGCAGCGAGTTCCTCCTCACGGGCAGATCCCCACCAGTACGGAGAGTTCGAGGTCGAATTCGACCGATCGGTGTTTGAATCCGAGACTGACGAATTTCGGCGCGAGCTTACATCCTAGTCAGAACACCCGGCAAATGCCGAACTTTGGTAGTCGCAGTCCGCACTCGAGTCCCCGGCTGCAGCACTTCGACACACGCGGCACGGTGTACGCCGCGGCCCATCGGAACGGCGGATCCGGTAACCGCACGTCGAAAACGGTCTGCACGCAGAACAAGAAGCTGCTGGATGGCCGACGATCCAAGTCCGAACAAATCGCCCGTTTGAAGAGGAGAGACGCTGCGAAAAGGGAGAGGCGAGACAAGAACAACGGAAAGAGCGAAAGGCACAAAAAGGAAAGCGGCGACGCCAACGGCGACCTGCAGAACGATGGACTGGGACCGAGGACCAACAAGAGCGGTTTAGTGGCGACGGACGCGGCAACGCAGCAAACGACGACGCAACCACCACTCTGCTATTATCCGCGATACCGGGCACCCGAACCGCGGGAGCGTCCGTCGCAAAGAGTCGCGCAGCCCACTCGGGTCAACACTTCCAGGAGTCGATTGCCGGCTTTAAACGTGGAATTGTCGGGTAACATAACCGACGGTGGCTCGAGCGACAGCTGCCTGAGCTTTTGCGATTCCAGCTCGGAAACGAGTGAATTCCAGAGCGACTGCCAGGACGACGAGGAAATCGCACTGGCTATGCAAGCCGCGGAGATCGCAAACAGGAATCAGATCAGAGCAAAGTTCAGGTAGCGTGACATGACCTCTCTTCGGAGCTTGATATCTTGTCTAACATTTTGTTTTATTTTGTTTTTTTTTCGATTACAGGTCATCAGATGATTTGGTCCATCGATTGTTCGTATGTATAGCCGGTGTGGCGGATCAGTTGCAAACGAATTTCGCATCGGACCTGCGGAATATCTTGAAGTGCGTCTTTCTGATGAACAGTAGTCAGACGACGGACGACGACGATTCCAAGGACGAGGAGCAGCCTACTCTGATCACCGCAGAGATGCCCGGTTTAACGGAGAACCTAGAACGACGGGATTCCGCAAACGAGGAGGAGGAGGAGGTGGAGGAGGAGGAGGAAGATCAACCGCTACCCGCTGACAGAAGTAAGTAAAAGTGAAAATGTTTGATAAAACAAAGAAAAAAAATGACTCGGAACGATAAATGAAAATCTCCATCCGTTTCAGGTTCCCCGGTGACGGAACGAGGTGAAGAGTGCGTGGAACGGGCGCCGGCGTGGATACCGGACAACGACGCGCCGCGCTGCATGGCTTGCCAATCAGGCTTCACGGTGGTGCGTCGTCGTCACCACTGTAGGAACTGCGGCAAGGTCTTCTGCGGTCGATGCAGCAGCAACAACGTGCCGTTGCCGCATTACGGGCACACCAGGCCGGTGCGCGTTTGCAATCGTTGTTTCCTGTACCAGGTGACGCCGTTTACGGTGTCCCAAGTGACTACGACCAGCTGAAGATCTAACGGGACCTTCCGCGAGATGCGACAAAATACAGCAACCAATGGCCAAAAAAGAAAAAGAAAAACAAAGCAAAAAAGAAAAAAAAAACTGAAGAAAAGTGTAGTTTCGCGCACTCTCACGACTGCGTTACGTAAGAGGTGTGACGTAACCCCTCTCCACAGCCGAGATCTCGTAGACTCGGCACGCGTTTTATTCACGGACCGCGCGAGCTCGAGCTATTTGTACATTTCGAATACGACGTGAGAAAGTTCAAGGGGGTTAAAAAGGTCGACTTTTTTTTTCACGTTGTCCTACGTCCTGTCGCCAAGGCGCATTTCTGCGGACCTCGAAGCGCAAAAAAAAAGCAAGAAGGACGTTCGGGAATTTCTCGGACTTGCGTCACAGTCGCTTAAACTTTGGGATCCGTCGTTTGACGCGCGTACGAGTGCGTTTTCTAAGCATCACATAAAAACTGCCCGCACCGGATATTCCTGACGAGCGGCCGTTTCTTTCCTAGGTACCGGATCATCATTCGGATCCTCTTTCGCGTCGTCGTCGAGCTCGGAGGAATATCGGACATTAATAGCACGTGTGCATTTGGACGTAAAAGACTGTTTCTCTAATATAGATGTCAAAGTATTATGTAATTAAAGGCTCACGTAATCGACCGTACATTATATCCCCCGGCGTGCGCGCGACATTGATGCCGACCACATTCCATTCGCCAATAGGGGAAAAGCGCTGCATCTTTAGCACCTCCCCGACCCTCGAACGATGATTTTTTTTAATCGACCAACATTCTCCCGGTGAATTTACGCATGAATTCGAAACGTTTTTAAGGGCAATTCGCGCGTTTTAAAATGCACCGCTATTACTTTCTAACCGATGGCTTCCCGAGTCATTTTTACGCTTGTAGTGTGCAGTAACAATAGTACGGTATATCTGTACATTTTCGCCCATCTTCTCGGCCCTCCGTAAATCGTAGCTCAAGATTCTATCTGTTTTGTTTGGGTTTTTTTTTTCGTACGGAAAATCGGGAGTCTAAGATGATGCTTCGCGAAAAACGCACGAGGCTTGACCAAGTCCGCAACGTGTTCGTTAAGTCACTATAAAGTACACCTTTTGGCATATTCGTACGACGACCCTGGGGCGTTTAAGCGGACTCATTTCCACAATTGTCCTACGAATGTGTATTTTCGATTCATCGGCAGATCTCGAGCCACACTTGAAACGTAGAAGCAAATGTCTCTAAGTTCGACTTGATATATATACATACATATATATATATATAAGCAAGAAAGAAGTTTTGGCAACAACAACAAAAAAAAAAGAATGTCATTAACTAAAAGTTGCAGAGGTCAAACATCGTTTACGAACGGCTAAAGTCGGCTAAGCGGGGTCCGAATTACGACTCTGGCGAAAAGCCGTTATTTTTTACGCGATATAATCGACGATAAGGTTCTTTTTCTATTTAGAGGTTAGGTCGTTCGTTTTCGATAGGAACTCAGACGGGGGTAACTCTTCGTCGCCACCTTTCTTCGCTCGCAAACTCGCTTACGCGCGATTCCTCCGTTACTTACTGGATTCGTCCCCGTACCTGACGTTCGCCAATGAAAACGGCTCGACGACAGATGGCGCCGATCGACGGCGAATGAAAAACAAAAACAAAAAAAATCGCTCGTTCGTTGTTAAAACGCGACTCTGATCAATTGAGAAAATCGGTGGCATTTCGCGGCGGAAAGGACGAGACACGAACGGAGAGGATACCTCGATTATTTTTGTATATTATTTACCCGAGTGTTTGTACGGACCTTCCTTCCACTTATGCGAGCGTCAACAACGGCCTTCTAGCGCCGCAAGTCATGCGAGCACCGCGCGTCCTCAGATCGCGGTTCTTTTGACACGCTTTACAGAAACGAGTTTTGCATCCTTTTCCCTTCTCCGTTACGAAGCTTTCGTTTTACGTTCGAACGTCGTGTGATAATAATTAAACGTAACGGCAGCGGCTTTCGTCTTTGTAACGACGCGACGCGGGGAATGTTTTATAACGTATTATGGCGTAGCGGTCGAAAGACGTTAAGCGTTGTTACGTTACGATTGGCGGTTTTTTACGGTCACGTATGAGGGAGTACGTGACTTTTTCTTTTCTTTCGCGCCCAATGTATAGTTTGTAAAGCACCGGAATTATTGTTTCGGATTTATCTTTTTATATTCCTCGTTACGGGTTGAAAAAACTTTGAGAGTTTCGTTTTTTTTTTTTACTTGATTTATCGGTCGAAAGGATTGACTTCGCGTACTTGAAATCATGTAGGCTAAAATAAGAAATTCAGTTACTTTGTCTACCTGGTACATTTTTATCGTTTTCTTTTAAGGGCGTTGTTTTGGAACGCGCTAAAGTTGTAGGTGGCGCTAGTATACAAATTTAATAGTCCTGATAAACAATTAAATTTCTGCAGTACCGCCGGCTGCAACACTAACGTCGAAACGGAAATAATCCTTAAGAAAAAAGAGGCGGGTATATTGTGATTTTCTATAAGTTTGAAACTCTCGAGTTTCTGTAAAGTGAAACTTTCGAGGTATCGAATAGAATTTCCTATTTTTTATACGCGGATAATATTTTCGACCTATTGTTTAGTATTATTTTCGATTATTTTTTCAGTTGCGTCAGTCAGGAAACGTATATTAAGGTTTATGAAAGAAAGGAAAAGAAAAAAATGTAAATGATATATTTATAATATTTATGTCTTTTTTTACGCTAAAAATGTAGATTTTTTATCGCACGCCGAGGGTGCAGATCGGTTTCGCATCGTAACAATGCTTGCTCGTTGTGTAAATAATGGAGCATTTCTCGCGTCTGCGTCTGCGGCGCAATCTTTTCTACTATACGACTCGGTTTTTAACAGCGGAAGGCCGGGGTTCATGCGATACGGCGAATCGTGGAAGGATAATTGTAAATGTAAGCGCGCGCTGGTTACGAACAATTGCGGTAATCCGGGTATTGGGCGCAGCCAGCATAAATAACGTGCCGCCAATACGCAATGTAAGCTCTGGTTTCGGTTATGGTCTTATTAAGATATGAATGTAAATACAATTTGTTATTCACGAATTTTTCAATGCGTCTCATTTGTTCAGCATCTCAGTAATCCTCTTATGTTTCTATATATATATGATTTGATGTTGGTTTCTACAGTTTCCTGCGTCATTGACAAATGTGAGTGTAGCGCCATCTACATACGACCTGCAACTCTCGTTCAGGGAAATCTCAATAGAGGTGTAAGGTAGAGGTGAAAAAAATGCAACTTCAGGAAAAGAAATCACGCAGGAGCACACTAGATGAAATCATTAAGAAGAGGACGCAATGTGACTTTGTTATAATAAATAATTTATACAATCAAATCCCTAGTAGAAATCAATCGTGGCGCTGTATCGATTCTATCCAGATTACCAAAAATAACTACCGGTTGTAGACTGGAAACCTGTATAGCCCCAATGTCGCAGATATCATTATCACAACCATTGTTCTTATCGCTATCACTATTTCCGTGACCGATATCATTGATGATGTTGTGATTGTCATAATTTTCTTCGCTACAATCATCTTTAAATTCTTCACATCCTTCTCTTTCTTCCTATTCTTCTTCTCATTCTTCATGATCCTCCTCTATTTCTAAGCATTCCTCTCTTTCCTGCTCATGACATTCTTCGTTGCTAATACGATGGACATTATTATTTTCCATTTCTGTCCAACTTTTATTTCTTAATACCTAAAACTTGCAATTTAGTAAATGGTTCATATTTATCATTATTGAAGTCATTTTCATTAAATAGTATCGTTTAATTATTCACTTTTAAGTGTGCTTTGTATTTTCGTTTAGAAAATAGTTCACGTTCTTTTTTTGAACAATTCAAAAATGTCTAAAAAAATTCACACATACTCGTCTAATGTTAAGAACTTTTTGTTCAACAACATTTTTTTGTAAAGTCAGTCCTTATCAACTAAAAAAGTTTTCAAATCGAAAAAGACTCAAAAAATCTGACTTTTTTAGTTGATAAGGACTGACTTTACAAAAAAATGTTGTTGAACAAAAAGTTCTTAAAATTATACAAGGAGTGTACGTGTGGATTTTTTCAAAATTTGTTTAGACATTTTTAAATTTTTGGTCCCATTCCGAAATTCCAAAAGTGGTCCAAAAAATTGTGAAAAAATTCATACCTGTTCCTTGGGTAATTTCTATAAATTTTTGTCGAAGAGTTGATAGTTTTGGAGTTAAAAATTCATCCACGGTACACAACCGCCATTTTGGAAAAATCAGAGCAAAAAAGAAATCGGCTATTTATGGTTTTAGAAGGTTTAAACATCGGGACCATAATTTCTAGTGTTATTATGATTAAATAAATACGAAAAAAAAATTTTAAAAAGACTTTGAAAACAAAAAATCACATTTTTTGTTTTAAATTGCAAAATTAACATTGTTATTGAAGTTTTTTTTCGAAAAAACAATACCAAATTCTGAAAGAGCACCCTCAAAAACCCCCGGTATAGGATTTTGATGAAAAAAAAATTGTTTTCGAATAGGTATGGTATCTTTGATGCAATGCATGCACAAAATCGTCGTTTTGTGCATTAAAGGGTTAAGATGATTGAAGAAAATGGCGATTTTTTAATTATTAAAAATTATTAAAAATGCAATGATAGTCACGCCAAATGTCCAATGAATCTAACTTCTTCAGTATATAGATTTCTGTACAAATTTTTGTATTTTTCATTTCAGAACAATTAAATTCCGTAACGTTTTTGAAATGTTTCAAAAACGTTTTTAAAACGTTTCATGTCTGCGATGTTTATAAAACGTTTCAAAAACGTTACAGACATTTTGTGCCGCTAGGGTTATATTTCAAAAAAGATTGCATTGTTTGTCGTACATTTTCCACACACGTGTACATTGTGTCACTTGATAATAATATGTTTTTGCTGCAACCTGTTGTTCCACCACCAATATTGGTATGACAATTATCACACTCTATACTACGGTCTACATAAGCTGCACTGATTAAATTGGCGGCTGAAAAGGAAAACATCTTGCGTCCAGAACTCGAGGGTAGATAAATATGACGCATTATATTCGTCTATATACGTCTCAAACATGTATAGTAATCGACGTTTGAAACTCTGGGAACTTGAAAATGTCAGGTAAGTTAAAATAAACACGTATATGTATAATAAATTCTGATGGTTTTGAGACAAACGCGTGAGACGACAATAAAGTCTCGAAAATTCCGACGAATAGATATACTTATTGATTCCTGTGGGTGTTCAGGAAGGAATCTTCAAGAATGACTCCGTCGCCATGGTACATTACGTAAACAAATGGTAAACGTGCATTCCTTCGCACAATCCTCCCGCGTAACATATCGTCAAATAGTGAAAATAATTGAAATCGTTTTAAAACAATTAATTAAAAATCGTACGAGAAATTATCCGTGAGTTCTCTTAACGAGGGAAGAATAAAATTGATTGAATTTGCTTAACGTTCAAGTTGACGCTTTTAAAACACCAATCATGATGGAAATGGAGATGAATGCTGAATTGGAGAGGGTACGTAATATACAATTTTGAATACACACACATACATATATCTTTTTTTTTATTTTTAATATTTTCTATATATACACATTTTTTAAATATATTATTATAACGATATATAACGATATATAATTATATAAGGATTTTGACCTGATATAAGTATATGTATGTGTGTGTATGTACAAAATTAGTTTTGACATGGAGAGTTGTATAAGGTTTTAAAATTTCGCTATTCATATACCTACTTTTAAATGCAAAGTCGCTAAATTAAGAATAGAATCCAATCATCTGGCGAATGATTTTTCAAAACTGCTTAAATTCGTTTGAAATTTATTACTCGGCGTTATTCATTGTCGCTGACTACGAATCTGGCATCAGATTTTAGAAATTCAAAATGGCGGATTCGGAACATGGAGGATGGTTCGTCAAAAATATTTCGAATCTATAATAAATTTGTTATTCGTGGAATTTTGGAAATGTATATGTTTCATATAAAAAAAAAATTTCGAATTTCATTAGTTCACATTCACAATCGACGGTTACAAAAATATTTAACTATGAATTTTCACAATTTCAACTATCTAAATATTAAAATACAATGACGACATCGAAAGAATTAAGCTAATACTTCTCAGCATTATTTTCATTTAAGAATTACACTTTTTTCCAACAATTTTTTTTTCAAGTTACTCAAGATTTTATTCTAATTTTTGCTGATAAGTTTAATTTCTGTTTCTAAATTCATATTTTTCGTGAGTTACATCACATGCTGAATAAAATAAACTCGTACATTATATTATTTCATGTTTCATTTCCATATATGCGAATTATTCCGAACTGATTTCATGAAGAATAAAAGTGTGTGCACTGATATACACTGATTTGCGCTCTTTGTTCAATATGTCGACTCGACATTTTTGACAGCACACTTAGATTAGTAAAATACATTTTTTAACTTCTACATTACATTCGTCAAAATGGTTAATCCCGAAGAAACAACGATTTTAGCAGCACCTTCGAACTATGTTAGTATCCCAATTACAATTACTTATGACTCTTTTCATCCTATAACCTATAAAATTTGTAAATACATTTTGCCAATTTAATGTTAAAATTCGTATCAGTATAGTAGCATTAATAAATAATAATATTTAACAATATAAATAATTATAATGATTATTATTATTATTATTTACAGGAGAATGGAAGCGACGAAGGCGAGGCGTGTTCGGAAGGAAGTTCCGCGGGAAGTGTTTTTTATTCCTTGGAGCACGATTATGAAAAGGTAACAAAAGGAGCTAACTTTTTTGTATCATTTTAAAAATGATTTGTGATTACTGGATTAAATTTTTCAGTATCATTTTCATATAGAAACTTTACTGTGTATACATATTACATTATATATAAATATGTGTGTGTGTATATATAGTTGTGCTTATAATATTTTGACGAGATGTAAATCGTATTTTTTGAATTCATTTCGTCAAGAAAGAAGGAAATGTTGTTGTTATTGTTATGATAGAAATGCGAAGCCTGAAAAATTTCGAATGATTTTCATCAAAGTTGTTTACACTATTAATGATATTGAATAACCTTTTGTCATTATTCTGTTTACGATACGCGAAAAAATCAAACGTAAACAATTTTGTTGACAGATTTTATTATCGTATCGTTTTAATGATTTAGATTTTGTCCTTAGGGACTAAAGAAAAAAAAACACATTTCAGTTTTTGAAGTTGTTTGTGCTCATGTTTTTCAAGATTTTAGGGTGTTAAAAAAATGGTTTGAACAAAAATCTAGAATACAATATATACATTCTAGTAATTTGAGCATTTATCAATTCTGTTATTCTTGATGATCATTGTACACATTATTGAAGAATAAATTCCATTTACAGATTTTGCGAGAAATGAAGAGCAATGAGGCCTTGGCTCCTTTTGAAGCCGAATACAGCCGGCTATTTGAAATGCTTTACACCAGTCGTAGAAATGAAGATATTTTGAATGAGCAATGTAAAATAATGAAGGTATTTTTTTCATTCCACTAATGATGTTCTATCCGATGATTTTTATAATTTTCATTTATTTTTTTACAAAATAAGTTTTTCAAGTGCCTCTTACGATTATCTTCATTTAGTTTTTCTTTTCTTCTAGTATATATTTATTACTATTATATAATATTTATTTATTTTACTTTCATGCTTGTTTAAGTGTGACCATTTAATGAACATTTGACGATAAAATTGTTTAATCATTTATATTTAGTACAGTAAAACTTTTTTATTTGGTTTCTTTTTCTTCAAAGTTAGATAATACCCCGTGAGTCGATTAAAGTTACTGAATTTCTTTTTTCTTTTCATTACATTAAAATAACATGAAAATTGTAATTTTTTAAGGATCAACTATCGGAACAATCCCGTCGATTGGACGAATTTGAACTGGCAATGGAAGAGAATGAAGAGAAAGTGGCGAATTTAAATGAAGAGATAATGAATGCGAAGAACTTCGCTGATGCTGCTCACAGTCGGGAGCTTCAAGCTCAAGATGTCATAGAGAATTTGAGGGTCACCGTGACAAAGCTGAAACGTGACATCGACCAAAAGAACAAGCAATTATCTCTGGATGAGGAGTAATTACAATTATTACAATTTTTATCACCAACGTCAATCTTTCGTCTTAAATGTCGCCATCAATCGATCGGAGCTGTCATTATATTATTTTCATTATAATCAATTTTTATGTAAGAATCTGCCGATAAATTTGCATTAATGTGCCAATAATGTTTATTCCAAAGCAACGTAGCCAATAAACAGAAAGAAGAGATACTGAAAGAAAGAGATCGACTCGTGGGGGAAATAGAAGTGTTGAGACAGCGAATGAAGACAATGGCCTCCTACAACGAGGAGCTGGAACGTAAAACGAGCGCGATCGATCATCAGATTATTGGCCTGAGCGAAACATTGGACGCTCAAGCCGGCGAAACCTCCAAGGAACGCCGAGCACGAGAGAAACTTGAGATTGAGCATCAGGCCGCGAAGGATGAACTGAAGTTGAAAAACCTCGAATTACAGGTATAATTTACGAAAAACGTCCAATAAATGAAAAGCCTCGTCGAATTAACGCTTTTGACAAAAGTCATCTCTTTCAAGTGCAGCATGCAAGCGCAACTGTGAAAACGACACTGGGGAACGCCTCGAAATTGGAGAGTATAATCAAAGATCTAAAAACTGAGGTGGAAAAGGGACAGAAGGAATTGAATCTAATGTTGAACAAAAAAATGGCGATGCAGACGGAAATCGAAAATCTGCACGGACATCTCGCCGATGCAGTGAAAGAAATGGCGAAGAAGAAAATAGTCATAAAAGATCTCAATATTAAAATTCAAAAGTTGGTTGAAAAAATTTGTCGTTACTTTCAATTAACGGATAAACTTTATTTTTTATAGATTTTATTATGATTGCGAATCCAATAGTGCTAAAGTTTAAATGGAATTGATTGTGTGTGTTGAAATACTAAATGCGCATGTATAATAGTGCGCGGGGAAATCGTATTTCCCACACTGTCTTGGTACCGGTATTTCCAGCATACTATTAAGATATAGTACATATGCAATTGATAAGTGGGGTAAATACTATTTCCTGCACCGAAAACAGTACGAGAAATATGAATTTCCTTTCATAAAATCCAAGTTACGTTTTGATTGTTTCAAATATATATATAAAAACCAACAATAATTTGTGTCTACAGGGGAGAAATCATTAAAGACAAGTTAAAATCGGAGAAAGAATTGGCACTGAAACGCTACGTGACGGTGGAAAATAATCGAAAAAAGTGCGAAGATGAACTGAAGAATACAGCAATAGACCTGAAGAATGCTCAGATAGAAATTACCGACTTAAAACGTCAAGCCGACAGAGAAAAGCAGGCAATGGATTCCTTAAATCGCGAAAAGTCTCTAATGACCCAACAAATGACATCGATGAAAGAGGAAATTGCGAACTTGACCGCGACAATCAACATTTCCGATTTGACGCGAAAGAAATTGGAGTCAGCTTTGAGTGATTTAGCTGAACGATCGACGGAATTAAGAAGGCAAAATCAACTATTGGAGAAGGAAAAGGAAATTCTGACTACAAATGGAAAAGCCCTCGCGCAGCAGGTAAAACGTTGGAAATAACTGGTACACCGGAAGTCGATTTTATTCGGTGCATCTTTGACGTAATATTCGATTTAAATTTTTTGACAAATTTTTTAAAGTAGAAGAGAGGCTCAAACATAACATGTTATAATGTCAATTGAAATTCTCTAGTAAAAAAATAAAACCAATTTCTGGACAATTGTTCTGTTACTAATGATGTTTTAATTGAAAAACAAAATATATTCTTGGTTTGTTACGATAAAAACTTCGCAATTTCCACAAATCTTACGTTATTATTTAGATGGAAGACTGTTCGGACGAGATGAAATTGAAAAACAACGAGATAGCAGATTTAAAAAAGAGAATTTACGAAGCGGGCATGCAAGCTCGGCAGCAACAAAATATGTTCGATGCACTACGCATGGAAAGGAATGCAATGGCAAAAAATTTGTTGGAGTGCAAAGATGAAATTGATGAGATGAAGCATAAATTAAAAATCCTACGTCAGCAAAATGAGCAATTGAAAGAAGACATGGCAACTAAGGATATTGCGCTTAGGAAGGAAGAGTTCCGTAAGTAATTATTATAGTCGAAAGAATAAACAAAAGCACAAACTTTTCAGTTTTACGTTTTACGTAAAATATATATAAAAATATAATGATGTATAGTCTAGACTAATGAGTAAAGAATGTAAACGTAATTTTCAGTGCGAATGAAAGCGCGCAAAGAATCGGATGCTCTTAAAGTCGAGTTGCAAGTGGCATATAAGAACATCTCATCCTTGCGTCATACAATCGATGACATGAAAAAAGAAGAGAAAAAGCTTCGAAACGCGATTCGCGAAGGCGACATGACGATTAGCCATCAAAAGAAAGACATCGACGCGGCTTTGAACGAGCGTGACATCATTGGTACGCAGCTAGTAAGGAGGAACGACGAATTGTCGTTGCAATATCGTAGGATACAAATTCTGAACGAGACCTTGCAAAAGGGAGAACAACAATACGCACAGAGGCTCGACGATCTGAGGCTCTTGAAAGGTGAAGTGAAGAGGAAAGAAACGGAAAAGGCCATACTGGAAAAGCACATTCAGAACACCTGCGATTTGAGGGTCGAAGTTTTCCATCTTGAAAGAGACCTGATGAAAGAAAGGGTAAAAGTCATGGCCCTGGAAGAAGAGGTTCAAACGCCAATGAATTTCCACAGATGGCGAAAATTGGAGGTAATCATTTAGCAAATACGAAAACGTGACAACATTTTAATTACGTCAACTTTATGTCTATATACATTGATTTCTATCGTTACAATTTTGAATCATGTTTATTTTTGTCGTTTACGTGCAAACAAGGGCATTGAAATAAAAAATGTATCGTTCACCGATTTGCACGCTTTCTTTACAGCGCACTGACCCGCCCTCTTACGAGTTAGTGATGAAAATTCATTTGCTCCAAAAACGAATTCTGAAAATGACGACGAAAATGTTGGAGAAAGAAAAGAAGCTTGCCGATATGGAGAAAATTTACATGAATCTTCGAGAAATCATATCGAAACAACCCGGGCCTGACGTATATATGTATCTTAAAAAGACTCAAAAAGCTTTGAGAATCAGGAAGGACAAAATGAAGGTAAACACAATTGAGCTGTTTTTCCTGATAAAATTTACAAAATATGCATACAAAGTAAAATATGTTATACAAAACAGTTTAACCTCCGTTATCGAATACAGACGTTCAATTTATACCCGAGCATTCGATAATGGAGGTTCTGACTTTACGAAAGTAAAAAAGTACTAATGATGAATTTTTTATGTCATCTCAGTGCGTCGTTGCGGAGTTAAACATGTCAGAGACGAGAACGATCGAGTACAAATTCGATCTGGAACAAATGAAAGGGAAATTTCGGGATTTGAAAACGAAATATTTGTTAGAAAAGAAAGCAGGAGAGCCACCGGTGAAAATGGCGAAGACGCCGGCGCTGCCACCTGTAATCGTTTGTAACACAAGATATTGCGGCGGTGGTTTCAATATGACATTGCCGGCACAAAATCAGCACAACATGCCCGTTCCGACTCCATCGCATTAGCAAAAGATGTAGAAAGATAAAATAATGCAAATTTGAAAAATTATATAAAATAAAATTTTATATTTTTATACATCCGCATTTTAATTGCCAAGCATGTGTGTCATAAGCACAGCACTCGCTATCGAAATTATACTATAGAATTAGGTTGACATCAGATTTTGTAATCGCATATCAGCAGATTGGTTTCACGTCAATCCTGCAAACATCTTCGTACTTGGTCCATCCTAAAGACGTAAACATTTTTTCCGAAATCGAATTATCGTTCACGATGAAGCACTCGGGTTCGATTCCGATTTTCGCCAATTGGACCGATAAGGCATCGACCACGATTTTGCCGAAACCTCTACGTTTATATCGATCGACAGTTTGTACGATACCCACATCGTTCCATTCGGTCCTCAAGGCCCACGACGCTAATTCATTGTCTTCGGTGAATAAACCGACGCCGTTGTTTAAAATAATGAGCTGAGAAATATATTTGAAGGCCAGCTCGTGGTTATCGACCGTCGTGAACGGATACGAGGACGCAATTAAGGGAATGTCAGTAATGTCGATATGTTTCAGTTGATAATTTTCTGGTACCCTATAATAAAAAGAAAAAAAAGGCACGTAAAATAGTAAACTTTCCTTCTTCATTTCTTGGAAATTAATTATGTATATATTGTTAAAATATATGTAATGTGTCGTTAGGATATTGTCTTGAATCGTATAATTTTCAAGTGATGGTTATCGACAGTTGGACACGGTGGCTCAGCTGCGTCATTCTTATTTACAAATTACATATTTACACTTAGTCACAATCAGTTAGAAAAATGCAATTTCCTACACTTGTTTTGAGAATAACAATTTTCCGGATACTATTATAAAAAAAGTATTCAAATAAGATTACACTAAAAAACAATTAAAAGTAGATACATAAAGAGACCCAAACGAAACTTTAAACATTCGAAAAGATGATTTAAAGGGTAAATACATTACTCGATACGTGGAGATGCTAAGCAATCTGCAGCAGATTTGAAATAACGACCAACACTTAGTTGGTTGCCAATTTCAATTTTGTTTTTATGCCGAAGACAGTCTAATGCTCGTAACATCGTAGGCATTACGTACTCCTTGTGACAAGCTAAAAAAGTAGGTCCTTCGTTCCACGGAATCCGAGACGTTTCAGTTATGGATTTGAAAAATAATTCTTTGGAATATTCGAAGGTAAACGGCACGACATGTATCGAGGAGAACTGAAACAATGTTCGGAATAATCTCAATTATTCTCATTTTTTAATAGTATAATGTAATGAACGAAAACTGTGGGTAAAATTCGATTTTGCCAAGTGTACGTTCAAGTGTACCAACCGTCGAAATGCCGAAAAACACACCACTCTTGTATTTTCCATGAGGGCAGAAGATGGCATGTTGAAGCTCGGGCAGCTTTTCTTTCCAAGTAATCGCATTTTCGATCCAATAGTAGAGCTGATATAAAATACAGAAAAGGAAGGAAATTAATAAAGAGGTATTGTTCTTCTTTTTGAATCGTAAATATTATTACAATTTTCATATTTGGAATAGTTACAGTCATCCATAGGAGTAAATTTATTTTTTTATATTTTTACTGTTTGTACAAATATTTCTGTTTTTTTTTTTTTTTAATTACAATTTTTAAAATCAATACTTCGCCCGCCTTGCGTCAGGCGAAGTAAAAATTCTTTACTGTTGATTCATCCACAATCAACCAATTGAAATTAATTTATGACTACATTACCGACAGTCACACGCACAGATTGTAGTATCACCTTCTTTTGTTTACGTTTAAGGGGGTTCCAAAGTGAACGGACAATTCACGATCGAGTTTTCCGAGATTCCTGCATTATCGACTCTACGAGAAGTCGATAATGCGCCGGCAGGGGCACTACTGTAAATACGGCTGAGAGATAGAGAGAGAGAGAGAGAGAGAGAGAGAGAGAGAGAGAGAGAGAGAGAGAGAGAGAGAGAG